>JAADWR010000033.1:0-37986 GCA_023336345.1 Pythium inflatum | reverse complement strand
TCGCAGTCACAGCAACACCATCGAGTTGAACTTCGGCCCCAAGTTCTAGAACTCGACCAACATTCCGAGGGGCCAGTTGATTTACCACACAGTGCCACACCACCGACAGTGAGTAAACACTGGAGCAATCACTCGCGACACAAAGCGATGACCACCGACAACCGCCGGAGCGAGTGCTTCGTCACAAAGAGCGCTTTGATATCGTCCCCTTCAATCTCGACATCGCTGCTGTGCTCGACATCGACGCGCAAAGACAGTTCCCGCAATGCAGGGAAATGGCCAGATCGAACAATCCAGTCGGCGCACGCAACCAATGTTGCAATTGTGCATCGCAGCTCCACCACAGTTAACTTCGGAAGCAAGTGAAGATCGCTGTGCGCAGTGTTGGCCGAGAACACAAAGTTGTTGATCGACTGGAGCTGTGGTGCAAACGAGCACAAGTCGACATGGCGGAGACAGTCGCGACCGGACGTCTGTAAGAGGGCAAGAGAACTTCCCATCAGCCTGAGCACGTGGCCTTGTTCAGCAACCGAGATCGAAGGATCGTCAACGACGAGGCTTGTAATACTGGATTTGGGACGCTCAACATAGCTCGCTCGACGGAGTGGCGACAATTGAGAACGTCTCACCCATCCTAGGCCGTAGCCAGGCACTATGACCGCCACCATCGTCGCCCAATCTTCTCTGCCATTCTGAGCACAAACCTCGACGCAATCTCCGATACTCAGTTTCCCCACATGCGTTTGCTCATCGCTAGACTTGAACACATTCGTCTTGACAATGGCGGTTGCAGTTATCCAATCCAATGTTCGTGCTTCTGGTTCACGTTCGCTGGGCGATGACTGGGACCCGAGCAGCAAGTTCTTCACAAGCACGAGCCGAGAGCGCGCATGGAGCAACTTAGTCCAGTCGCTCCATGTGATGGTGTTTCGAGCGTCGGTTCTGACGTAGACCTTCAATGTTCGCCACTTGGACCGAGCCGCGTTGGGGTGGAATACAGCATATGCAAGCCAAAGGAGGTCTCGCTGGTTCGTAATCTCGACACGAAGTTCTTGTAATGACGTCGCAAACGGTAGCAACGAGCCCACGCTCGCAAAGTCCACATGAGAGCCGGCAGTATTCTTTGTGCTTTGGAATGCGTGGACTAGATCCAGTACTTTGAGGCTTCCTGAAATCTGGGTGAGCGAACATCCGAATGCGCATTGACAGAATGCTACAAACACATTGTTGGGCACGGTCACGGGCCGAGTCCGATCAGGAAACCCACGCCAGTGAAAGTACGTCGGGTGCACATCTACCGACACGGAACTTAAAAAACGTGGGAGCGTTTTCGTGAGCAACTGGAGCTGACCGGCGTCGAATCTCTGTCCACGTTTTTCCACGTGATACCGTCCGAGAATCGTGATCGTTGTCCACACGAGTGCGCCAGTTTGGTCTTGATACATTCGTGCTCGGCTAGTAACGTAAGTGAACAGCGCCTCGCTCAGCTTGATCTCCTTTCGAAAGCTAATAAGAACGACGCACTCGACCTGAGCCAACTCGCCGCGACTGCACGAGTCAGTGGTATCCGTGGGTTTAAACACATCAAGCACACGCTCTTGAAGCAATTGGAGCTCTCTTGTTGCCGAAACGCGCTTCCACCTCTTTCCCGTCTCCGTGCGGTAGTCCCAATGGATCACAACGCGCGGAAACGCGACGAGCATCTTCGTCACCACCAACGGATGGACGTTGTTCGTGTCCTTGTGCCCCAGCGCGTCGAGCCAAAACCGAATGTTGTCGCGGAACGACAGCCCTTTCTGTTGACTGATACAGAACCACAGCAAATGCGTCTCGCGGATCACACGGCCAGTCGTTGGCGCCGCCCGCGGGAGCGCAGTCGGTTGGTCCCGTCGCACGCGGAGGACGAGCGTGTCATAGAGCCAGTGGAGAGAGTCGACGCGGCGCGACGTGCTCAAGACGCAGGAGACGCCGTGGTGCACGAGACGGGCCACGCTCTCGTCCACGAGCGCGCGCGCGTCGGCCGATGCGGCTGCCGTCGCCATGATCGGGAAATGTCGAGGCGAAAGGGAAATTTGGTCACTATGCAGAAGAGTGACATATCCTCAATACTGGACGCATGACTTCAAGTACTGATTTACGATGCCTTGGGCATGATCTTGGCATGCTGCTGAAAGTGCTGGAGCACGCTGGTCGTAAACGTCACTTGCTCTTCGACACCAGTGACTTTGCGTTTCGTCCAGTCGTACAAACCCAGTACATCGGTCTCGAGACGACCCACGGCGGAGCGCAGAGCTTCAACCTTTTGCACGTAGACGTATTAAGATAATGCCACCAGAGTGCCATAGCAATTGCTGCCACGTACCGTTGTTTCTTGGGCGTGGCAGATTGTGTCCATGTCTGACTTGAGCGAGGATACTGTGCTATAGAGGTCATCGAGTCGCTCGATCTGCCGATGAATTGCTGCGTCCATGGACCGCACGGCCTTGGCGTCGTAGATTTCAACGTCGCCAGAAGATCCAAACGACGGGAATGCAGTGGCTCGCGAGCTGAACTCATCCATACGAATGCGAATGGCGCGCAGTTCCTCTTCCCATTGGCTCTGCGCCTTGAGGAACCGCCGAGATAATTCGCTTGGGACTTTGGTTTGCATCTACGTTCACAATAGTCTTTAATACAGTTGCGAGATGCGAAGATACTGCCGCACGAACCGTATCGCAGACACTCTGGATCTCCTGAAAACGGACGTCAAGCTCATTTTTCAACAACTGGTGCGATTTGTTGGACTCGCGCAAGCGGTTGGTGATCGCGTCAAACTGCTTGCGATCAGCCGAGCGATAGGCGGTGAGCGCTTGCTTTCTACAATGCGATACTGTGAGCTTCAGACACATACAAGCCATCCCACGTAAACGTACAATGTCTCGAGCTCGGATGTCAACTCACCAAGTTTCTGTGTCACAGCGACGCTCGCTCGATTCCCATCCATAGCAACAATCGCCTTTGCAGCCTCCGTCGATTGGATTGTATCCGAGAACTGCGGCGGCATTTGAGCACTCGCGATTGACGGCAGCATGAGCTTGAACTTGAGCAGTTCCTTGTCTAGCGAGAACATTTTCTCGTCAATTTCAACGGCACGCGCTTGTATCGACTGGTTCACAAGCGCTTGTTGGTCTTTCGCTCGGGTGAGCTCGTTTCGAAGCGATGCGTTGCCATCAACCATATTCTCCAGTTGTTTGGCCATAAACTGCTTGCTTGCCGTGACTTCGTGTTGAAGCAACCTCACTTCGGCAAGCAAATGATCTTGTGCATCCTGCACTTGAGCGACAAGCACTTGTAGTTCCTACCCAATCAAGAAATCAGCCACATACCCTCACGTAGCGAATCCCCGTGGCATGATCTCACGTATTTCTCGGCTTGAAACTCTTCTTTGACCTGCTCGAGCAGTTGTTGCATGCGCTCGTCGAGCATGTTCGAGAACTCGGCGTCGCGTGCGTCAATGGCGTTGATCTGTTGCTGTAATCCTTCCAGTACTTCCTGTGACGTCTCGTCAAGATTGAGTTGGTGGTGTTTTTCTATCTGCATAATCTGAACCATAGCGCCAGTACATCAACACCATGCCGTATCGTCCCTCTTGGTGTTGTCATCACGCCACTGTATTACCTTGACCGCTTTGACTAGCTCATCAACTTGCGGCGCGAGCTCGGCCGTCACGGCCTTGAGGCTTTGACGCGTCTTGAGGAGCGTCTGCTCGGCCTGCTCGCGCCGGAACCGCTCGGTCATGAGGTTCTTGCTACCGCCGAGTATATGTGGCGCCATCTTGGCGGGGGTCGCGCTGGCTGTCGACGCTCTCGACCGCACCGACGAGGTACCACCGACGCTCGACGCCACCATCGTTGAGGAGACTGAACCCGCGTCGCTTCGGGTCCAGCCGGCTTCATAAACACATATCTTGCATCCGTAAATAACAACTCATCGTCGTGCGCCTGGCGCCGTCCACAGCGCGGATGATCCCGTGGTCTGACCACGCTGTCGTCGTTGGCGATCGAATGATGATCACTTCATAGAGCCGACAGTGCTAAGTCAGGGGGTTTACTGGTCGCCCATATCGTCGAGTTCAGTCAGCGTGTTGGCCAGCGACAGCGTCGGCGTCTGCATTAACAGTGCAACGTCAGCCAGCGACATGCCAGCGCGCTGGAGACCGCTAATGAGGTCGATCTCGAGATGCTCGCTGCAGATGCGATCGTCCACTGTAAACCGAAACCGCGTCGTCGATTCGTACACAACTTCACGGCCCATGAGCCGTTCTTTGAGCGTGTGGTTCCTTCGGACATGGGGAAACATGATCTCGAACGTACTTTCCGCAATGCGGACAATGACACGCGACTTGGCGATGACGGTCGGATCGTCGGACGATCCCTCGACTTCGAGGCTTTTAACATTGGCGACAATGCTGCTGTGGGCGGCGGTGTAGAGCCGCCACTGGTTCAGGAGCGCCTCATGGCCGACTTGCTCCTCAATGCCGAGCGAGATATTGTCATCGTGAGACCGCATGACAAAGTCTCGCTGTTCCTGGGCGTTCGGTCCTTGAGGCACTATGGTCATCACACCACTTGAATTGCCCGTCTCATCGCGGAAGCCACGGCTAAAAAGCTGCAAGTAGGTTGACACCAGCCGACAGAGCGAACCGCCAGGCGCGTGGCGCTGCTCGAGGAGCGCTGCGTCCTGGAGCGTTTTGCGCCTCGTGAGCTCTTCGATTTCGCGCACGAGGTCTGTGAGGTACTGTTGCTTGGCGGCTTCGCGTTCTTTGCGTCGCGCGCGGTAGGCCCGTCCGCGCTCGCGACTGGACTTGGGCGGGGCCGGGGGACACCGGAGCGTCTCGACATGCGGACGCATGGGGACGACCGCTGCCACGGCGGTGGCACTCGCCGCGTCGTGAGGAACGTGGTCGCCACGCGTGCGTGCAGTCATAATGGAGATAGATAGCTGCTGAGCTGAGGAGTGACGGCTGCGCCGACCACGGTCGGCTTTGTGTTAAGGCTCTGCTAAAACCGGCCTGTGTACTGGATTTGGAGAAGAACTAGCGGTCAGAGACAGGCCTGTTGCGTATCAATGCAACCGACCGAATCCATTCTGTGGGTTCCAGTCGGACTCGACCGAAGTGGGTGGTCTGTGGAAGGTTTTCTCAAAGAGACCTTCTCAAAAAGACCATGACAGTGCCACGAAAGACAGTGTCCGTAAACAGAGCACCGTGGCAGTGGCTGTGGCATTGTACCACCGTGCCACGGTGCCATGGACCCGCGCTCGACGAAGATTCCCGGCGGGTTTCGTGACTCGAAAAAACTGTCTCATCGCCCAAAGAACGTTCGAGACACGCCATGACACTTCGTTCAGCGCGTATAGTGGTCGGGTGGCAAAAGGTTGTGGCAGTGTCTTCTGTGAGGAAGCAAGAAAGTGCCAGTCGCGGTTTAATGGCGCAAGCTGCCAGTGGCAGTGCCACGGTCAGTGCGCCTGAATGGCAACCAGACAGTTGTCACAACTGCCACTCCAGTCGCCACAACTTCCATATTTTGGATCCATAAACAATACAACCTTAAATAACCGAAATCACCTTAACTACTCGAAATTTCATTCACGGTATCATGAGGTCAAAGCTCGCACCAACGCCGCGGCGTCGCGATCGTGTGGGCTCTCGACAGCGCGGGCGTTTGCATCAAAACCGCAACGTCCGCCAATGGGACACCAGCCAACTGGAGACCGCGAATGAAATCGATTTCGAAGTGCTCGCTGCAAATGCGGTCGGTCTCTGTAAACCGGAATCGCGTCGTCGCCTCATAGACCACGTCCGTGCCCACGAGTCGCGCTTGGAGTCCCCAGTCGAATCGCACGTGCGGGAATAAGATCTCAAACGTACTGCGCGTGAGCCCGGTGACGATACGGGTCGTGGCGACGACGGTCGGGTCGTCCGACGGGCCGTGGATTGCGATGGCCACAAGCGTCGGATGGAACTTGCGATGGGCGGCGGTGTACAGTCGCCACTGATTAAGGAGGGCGAGTGGACCAACTTGGTCGTCGATACCGAGGGAGACTGCTTTGTCGTACGATCGCATGATAAACGCCCGTTGTGTCGCGGCTGTGGAGCTCGGGCTCTTTTGTCGGTCGCAATAGCCGTGGGAAAAGAGCTCAAAGTACATTTCGACGAACCGACAGAGCGAGCCACCAATTGTATGCCGTTGCTGCAAGGTCGTGCCTTCAACGAGCGTCTTTTGGAGCCGTAGTGCTTCGATCTCTTCTGTCAGTGCGGCAATGCGCTCTGTCGTCTCGTGTTCTTGCTGCTTTCGTCGGGCTCGGTACGCGCGGCCGCGCTCACGACTGGATTTGGGCGGCGCGGGAGGACACCGTAGGACCTCGACATGAGGTCGAATCCTCTCAGTGTCCACCGCGGACGCGTGCAGAGCCGCAGGGTGAGCAGGCGGACGAGAAGCCATGGAGAGTGAGTCAGCGGATGGCTGTTTTGAGGAGTTTCGGTAAAAACCGGTCGACCTACTGGGTTAAGCTATTCCGTTTGGCTCTCGAAGCGCCTCGAAACCCTTCCAAAGAAAGCACAGTGCGACGCGCTTGGAAAAGACCCCCACGTCCGTTTGTGTGAGTGCTGAGCGTCGGTCTCTCGGTCTCTCCACGAGCCAAATCTATACCTGTCAACGACGCTTGTGTCTCACTAAACAGCCGGCAGCGCCGCTGCGACTCGCGCCGTTCGACGTACTCGACAAAAGTTCATGGCGTGATCCCAAACCGTCCGACGCAAGTTCTACAGCGTATGCGCGGTCGTGGTCAAGCACCGCGCAACTCTTTTTGGTATGCCGTGCAAGGTGTGACGACTGCCGCTCCGACTGGATCAATTTCACCAAGCCAGCAACCAGATCCGACAGTCTCTCGTCGACGCTATAGTTCTCCTTCGCCTACAGCTCTCAAGCAAATCTACTCGTTCTTCAACGGACCATGCACTCTGAGCTACATTGCCTCGTGTGCACAGACGCTCAGGGTACTACCCTCTCTCTCTCTCACTCTCACTCGCCACGACCAAAGGGTCCCACTCCGGCGCTGGCGCTCACGACTGTTGAATCCTGCTCTCGATTAATGCCTCATCCCTTGTCACGGTAGGTTCTGTGCGGAGATCTCACCAGCAGCGATCAACGATCAACGATACGGCTAAGTCCGACTTTGCCCCAGTGGCAAGACTTCAAGGTGACAAGGCGTGACGACTTGAACCACCGCGGTTACGCCTATGCAGAATGCCCACTCGCCACAGATTCACGCCCTTCACAACAAGCGTTCCCGCGTGTCAGCATCCAACTTTGAGGAGACGAACGCGTCCGCATCAAACAGACAAACGATGCTTCTACGCAAACGTCGGAGCAACGTCATATTGCTCCTCTCTTTCGGTAATTCGCTCAGGACTGTCAATCGAGTATCTCCTCGAACAGCTCACTCTTTCCAGGTCGAGTCATCCGCGGACCCAAGAACTAGTCAGCTTTATTCCCTTGAAAGCCTATGAGTTGCTTTCGTGTGCTCAAACAGTTCCCGGGCTGTGGCGAGACGACTCGAAACAAGCGTAGTACCTGAAGCACTGAGAGCTCGGATGATCCGCTCCTCTAACTACGCAGGAGTTGGGTTCGCATATCCTCATCAACAGAACGTGTGAATTTTTCTTTATAGATTTAGTATCCTCTCTCTTTTCATCTGAAAGACAGCGTCCCACACCTTGCGAAACTTCGCCGCTTCTATCGGTGGAACGCAGGACTTCGATAATTCTCGATGCAGACGTTCTTGCGAAAGATGGAGGCATCTGGCGCAATAGAGTTGAGGCTGCTCTGCACGGATGCTCTCTTGGAATGAATAACGCCATAGGTAGAAGCAATCCTGCAGATCGTTATGGCCGTTCTACGGGGCGGAGATTACATTGGACATGGTCAACCGTTGGGCAGGAAGGGATCTTGGAAATTTGCTCCTTTCATCGCACGAGTTGAGCCCAAATGACACGACTCACAGCTCATCTGTGTAGAGCGAGAGAGCAGGATGGTGGAAGCGAATAAATCATTTGATATTGAGGCGCCCAGCTGTCGTTGACATCCTCCCGTTCTCCTGGCTCGACTCTCCGTAATAATCATGACAAACGGCCAGCGACTCCCTGGGCTATACGAAGCGAGTGCCCGGCACACACTCATCCATCGGAGGCTCGTCGCTGTGGAGAACACAAAGGCGTCACAATGAATTCCATCGAAACCAAGCCGTCGTCGCTTGTAAGAAGCTGCACGATCTGGGATCCGATGAAAACGCGCTATGAAGATCCCAGTGATATGATGGTCCGTGGCGTGAGCGCCGAGAGCGTGAGGAGCTCGGCGACGTCACAGAGACTCATGCCAGCCGCGTGGAACCCGTCCGCATAGTCCATTTGCACAACCAAGAAACGGATTCGGCCGTCAGGCGTAAACTGGAACGACGTACGACACGCAAACTGGACAAACGAGCCCATGACCGGGCGGAGCAAATGCCGCGCGGCGTCGCGCGCGCGTTGTGGAAAAAGGCCGCGAAGAGTCGCGTCGCCGATCAGCGCGCGCACGGCAATCTGAACTTGCACGAGCGGAAACTCGTCCGAGCCGACGACCACTGGCTCGCTGACCATTTCGCCCGAGTACCTTTCAAATGCGCTTGTGTGGAGCCGCCATTGCTGGAGCAGTGCTTGTGGACCACGCGACGCCGAGCCAATGTCGACGTACGGGTCCATGACGCTCTGGACAAACGCTTCTTGGCCCAGAGGCGACGCGGGACGTAAGCCAAAGCGAAATCGCTCGTGGTACTCGCGCACCGTCATGACGAGGGAGCCGTGGAGACTGTGGCGTGACCGGAGGTACTTGGCTTCCCACACGCTCCGTAGAAACTCGTGATTCCGGACGCTCGCGCGCAGCGCATTGACATAGAGTTCAAGCTGATTCGCTTTTTCTTCTTGGCGCTTGCGGAACGCTCGCCCGCGCTCGCTGCTCGAATGGCCGCGCCGCCGCTTCTTGGTCACCGCAAATGCCACGACCGACGTGGCGCTTGTGGCAGCAACGGCGTCACTACAAGCGACAACGTGCTTCGTTCGTGCCATCGTTCACGCCGGCCACAAGACGAGAGATCGAGTTATTACACTAGCCCAGGCCAGCGTGGCGACAGTGGGAGAGAATAGGGACGCTTGGTAAACACAGTATCTTCGTAGGTCTCATCTCTTCAGCTTCTTGACGTTGCATCGGGTTTTGGTACTCTAATTAGTCTTGAATCTGGTTTTGGAATTCGTACAATCCAGACGTCTGTAGTTTCCCGGTGCTGCCCTCGAAGCAATCTCGACAATCTCGACAATCTCGATGTGCGCAGCCGTCCTGATGTTCGCCAGCTGCACCACTTGAAGGAGAGGATCCAATCGAACCGACCTCGGCTGCTCGATGGAAATGCACGCACCAGTTGCCACTTTATCTGACGATAACGACCTGGTCTTGCAGTGGCGTTTTGATGTTGTAAACGACAACCGCTATGCGCAGAACACTACTCGCTTGCGACGCTCTTGCCGCGCGATGGAGCGTTCTTGTTTAGTCGTACTTTGAGGATCAGCACGACGTGGAATGTGACAAGACTCGGCTCGTACGTATGACCTGAGGAGACCGCATACTGTGGTTTGCTCGCACGTGTTGGCCCACTCGAATGGACTCGCCCTGACGATCCTCGTGGTATTTGCAGGAACAGAAGTGAAAACAACACGACTCGTTGTTGAGTCATAGTACCAAGCGGCGGCGTGTCGGGTGTACTTGCAAGTCTCGATGAGGGGAACGTACTGTACCCAACACCACGAACAGTGAGAGCGATCGTGGAAGCCAAGACGGAGGAGGTAAGGCGCATGCACGTGGTCTCTGGATGGCTTAATGCTGCTGAACTATACTGCATTACCGAACGACTGTTTACTTCGTGACTCTACTCTAGGCGCCAGTGGTAAATGTACAGGAGAAGCTCAGGCAGCCGCCGAATGACGTCCGTAGTGATTCCCTCAGCGCAGAAAGCAATGTCGGTGACCACGAGCAAGCCAAACGGGGTGACCACGAGCTCTATTACCAAAGACGCGAACGCAAGGAGCCGAAGCTCACCCAGAAAAGCCCGATGGACAAACAGTCAAATCGTGAAGCACCCGCGCGCAGTGCGTGAACTCATGCAGTTGCAATCGAAAAGGCCCGTTCGGTTCGAAGCATCGAAACGGTGCAATTGTGGATGTGTACCCTCGCGTCCGCGGATACCAGCACACGATCGCGAGGCCTCCGCTCGCAACTCGTACTGCTCCAACATGTCCGAAGCCAGGTATGACGGTTTTGTTCCGACAGCCACGAGCACAAGATATTGACACGTTGTGTAATGGTCTCTACTAGCTATCTGTAATGGCCCTCGTTCCACTTTGACGAGCAATCACTCGTCCATCGGTGTAATGCCCAGGAGCCTCGTAATGTCGGACAGCAAAACGCCAGCGCGCTGGAGGCCACCAATAAAGTCGATATCAAAGTCAGCGCTCGCAATGTGCCCTTTCCGGCTGAACGCAAAACGCGCAGCGCAGTCGTAGACGACGTCGAGTCCATCGAGCCGCGCGGCCAGCGCGGGGTCCTGGAGGACGTGGGGAAACATGGTCTCGAGCGTCAAGCGCGAGATGCCAGTGATGACCTGCGAGTGCACGACGATAATCGGCTCGTCTTCGGTCCCGAGAAATTCGACGCTTTGGATGCGACCTTCGTACGACCGATGGGCCGCAGTGTACACACGCCACTGTTGAATCAGCGCATTTCGGCCGCGCGCATCGCCGATCCGCGCGTCTTCGTCGACGACGCGCATCACAAACGCGGTCTGCATGAGCGCGCGCTTGGCCACGGGCTTGTTGCAGGCGCACCGCTGCACGCCGCACGGGCAGTCGCGGTAGCCGTATCCAAATACGGAGTAGTACTCGCGCACGAGACGCTCCAGAGATCCCGCCGGCGTGTGGGCTGCGCGCAGGAACGCGGCTTCGTACACGGCTTTTCGCGTCGTGAGAGCTTCGATCTGGCGCATTACCACCGCATTCTGTTGCGCAAGCGCTGCTTGTTGGACTTTGCGGCGCGCGCGAAACGCTTTGCCGCGCTCGCTACTCGTTTTTGCGCGCGGGCGTTCGACAGACATGGTCTCGACGTGCGGTGCAATTGGCACCACCGCCAACGCCAGTGGCGCCGTCACCGTGTCTGTACTCTCACGCTCGCCAGACGCTCGTCGGCTCATGAGACTTTGAAGAATAAAGAAGGAATGAGAGACGGTGCACATTAATGGCGTAGCTTCGCCCGTTCGCACGTGCGAGGGTCCTCTTAAAAACGGGGGGACGGGCGCAGTGCGCGTGAAAGAAAAGCAGTCCGCAGCCAAGCCGACAGCTCGATCTTGATCCGAGAAAATGCCGCTAGAAGCGTACGTATTTATTTGCTGGGTGAGGTCGGATTTGTATGGGATGGAGCTGCTTGAAGGGATCTCATATGTGTGGTCTTCAATCTTCTAAGGTCGCTCAGCCTCACTGTCAGTCATCACGTGGATCGTGGACGACGACGAGATCCGGGATGTTTGCAAGAGGCGCTCGACGTCGTAAAGCGAGATCCCGGCGTCCAAGAGCCCTTCGACAAAGTCAAACTGCACGTACTGCATGACGATCTGGTCGCCGCGGGAAAAGCGCAATTGCGTTGCGCCACGGTACGCTACGTGTCGCCCCATGAGCCGCTGGATCAGTCCCTCGTCGTCCCGCACATGCGGAAACAGCATCTCAACGGTCGTTCTTGTGAAAATGGTGGCGACGTCGAGTTGCGCAAACACAATGGGATCTTCTTCAGGGCCGCCGACGTCGATCGCGCGTACGTGCGTCTCGTAGCGGCCATGAGCCTTTGTGTACAGCTTCCACTGCGAGATCATTCCTTCGGGTCCGACGACGTCGCCGAGTCTAGCGTCGGGGTGGGTTATACGGGACAGAAACTCGATGGGGGCGGCGCGTTCGTGAAACTCTCGAACACCGAACCGAACGACGCTGTAGTACTCTTGCACAAGCCGTGTGAGCGAGCCAAACGCAGTGTGTCGGGCGCGGAGGTATTTGGCGTGCCAGATCCCTCGCAAAAACGTCTTTTCGGCGACCTCGCGCTCGAGCTCGACGATGCTCTGCTCGAGGTGGGCGATGCGTTGGCGCTCGCGCTCGCGGAACGCGCGGCCGCGCTCGCTGCTCGTCGTAGGACGCCGCTGCTGAGGCACACAGAGCGGCTTCTTGGCCATCGGATCTGAATAACGCCATCAAATCTAGAAAATCTCGATAACGCATCAACTGATCCTGTTGTTGACTGTACAGCATAGATGCCATCCCGCCTCAAAACTGGGAAATAGTATGGATAACGGCACAGCGAGGAGGGGTGAATTTTGTGTATGGTTTATGTGCTTCCGAAGGAACTGTACCTGCCTCTCGCTGAGGTGTTGACTCTTTCGACGGCCACTCTTTCGCTCACACGAGCTCCCTTCGTTCTTTGCTCCCGTCTTTTGATTAGAGAAGGCGAGTGGCTTGACGTTCGGCGCTCTCACTAGTACAGGACGAGATTCATGGAGGGTGCAATCGCATTGGGCCATGAAATAAGATGAAAGAATGGCTACACTTCAACGGCCCGTGCGTGGATCGTACAGACCGACGACACGCGCGAGCACGAGAGCAAGCGCTCAACAAGCTCGAGACGCATGAGCACGGGCAACAGTCCTGCGACAAAGTCGACGTGGAGGACTTGTGCGACCATGCGGTTCGAATCGGCGCCAAAGTGAATGACCGTTGATGCAGGATAGACGACTTCTTTGCCCACGAGCGCCTGCACGAGCGTCTCGTCATTGAGCGCCTGAGGGAACATGGTTTCAAACGTTGCGCGAGACAACCGTACACGAATCTCGAGTCGAGCAAACGCAATCGGCTCTCGTCGCGTTCCGTAAATTGTGACGTCGGTGAGCTGCCCGTCATACTCTGCATGAGACGCTGTGTACGCTCGCCACTGTGCAATGAGATGCCGTGAGCCGTGCATATCGCCAACAATCATGTCTGGATCCGCGAGTCGCATCAAATATGCTTCGATTTCGCCGCTCGGATGATTGCAGACGTGGTCGCTCGCGGTTCTTGTCGTCTGAAAGTCCATGTTGCAACATGTCATAATACTCGCGCACGATCGAGGCAACCGAACCAGTTTCCGAGTGGCGATTGCGCAGGACCTTGGCTTCCCATATGCTCCGCAAATGCGTCTTGGTCGCGACTTCGCGTCGCAGTTGCTCAATCGAAGCTTCCAGTTGGCCGACATGTTGGGCTTGGCGCGCGCGGAACGCCCGGCCGCGTTCGCTGCTGGTCTTGGCGCGCGATCGTTGTTGTGTCTTGAAAGGCTTCAGCGTCGCGTCACAATCCAGTGCAGACGTTATCGTGCCGCGCGTCATGTTTAGAAAAGCTCCAATTGATCTCAACGGACACCAAGGTCTCCGATACTTGAAGTATCGATCGATAATGAATGCCATCCCGCCTTCACATTGGCAAAAGAGGGTAAATTCGCCGACAAGGAGACGTAGTGTCATGTATATACATAACAACCAAAACAAGATATATTGATGCGCGACGTATACAAAACAAGGTATGTTTCGATACCCTCTCCCTCTCTCTATATTTCAAGAACTTATTCCCTATATTTCGCTCCCCGGGTGCCTTCTTTTCAAACGGCAACTTGGCGCGCCAACTCGGTCCCTCACCCAAAACGCGCGAAAACTCGCACTGATCGCGACGCGAAGTGTCGCCTTTAGACGCGAATATGTCGAGTGACGAGCACGCTCCAGCGTCGCCAGTGGGCGCAAACGAAAGCGCCGACAATGCGCTTTCGAATGAGGTCCCAACGGCCCCGCGCACACGCCTGATGATTACGAAAATGCGCCTCGAAAACTTCAAATCGTACGCTGGGCGTGTTGAAATTGGCCCGTTTCACAAGTGTTTTAGCGCCGTCGTGGGCCCGAACGGCAGCGGCAAGTCGAACGTCATTGACGCGCTCTTGTTTGTCTTTGGCAAGCGCGCATCGCGATTGCGCCTCAAGAAAATTTCGGAACTGGTGCATCGCTCGGCCGCGTTTCCCGACCTCGACACGGCGAGCGTATCGGTGTTTTTCCACGAGATCTACGACGACGACGACGACCGCGAAGTGACGGACGACGAGTCGTACCGCGTCGTGCCCAACTCGGAGCTCTGTGTGACGCGCTCGGCGACCAAGAGCAACGTGTCCAAGTACTTTATCAACGACGCGACGAGCAGCTTTACGGAAGTTACGAACCTCTTGCGCGGCAAAGGCATTGATTTGGACAACAACCGGTTCTTGATTCTGCAAGGCGAAGTCGAGCAGATTGCCATGATGAAGAGCAAGGGTGACGAAAAGAGCGGCGAAGATGGGTTGCTCGAGTACCTTGAAGATATTATCGGTTCGAATGTGTACGTGGAGCCAACGGAAAAAGTGTGGCAAGAAGTCGAAGACTGCAACGACGTGCGAAATGAAAAGGTCAACCGCGTCAAGCTCGTCGAAAAGGAAAAGGCCCACTTGGAAGGCCCGCGGGCCGAAGCGTTGGAGTACTTGCGCAAGGAAAAGGAAGTGTACGTGAAGACGAACATTCTGTACCAGCTGTGGATTCAAGAGGCGTCCAAGAACCGCGAGCTCTGCGAACAGCGCAAGGAAGAGCTCCAGAAGCAGTACGACGAGGAGATGAAGAAAATGGAAGCCAACCGCGCGCAACTCCACGAGGTTGAGGCGATCTACAAGCAGGTGAAAGACGCGCACGACGAACGCGCGAAGGAGCTCGACGCTGTGAACAAGGTGTACGCCGATTTCGAAAAACAGGATGTGAAGCTTCGTGAAGAGCTCAAGTACGCCAAGGAGAAAGTCACGGAGTTGGAGGGCACCAAGAAGAAGGAGTTGAAGAAGCAGAAGGACATCTTGAAGAAACAAAAGGAAAATGAAGAAGTCGTTCCGCAACTCGAGGAGGAGATTGAAAAGCTCCAGGCCAAACTGAAGAAGCAAGAGCAAGTCCTGGAAGCCATTTTACAGGAGCACAAGGCCGAAACCGAGCAACTCCGTACACAGATGGAAGCCATGCAGCAAGAGATGGAGCCATTCCAAACGCAGCTCAACGCTCTGCGTTCCGAGATTGATATGACCGACACCGAGATCCAACTCATCGAAGAACCGGTAACTAGCGCCAAGAAGGCGCTCGAGTCCAATGCGATTGGCATCCACGATGCGGAAGAAGCTATCGAAAAGCTTGGTGTGCAACATGTTCAGCATGCCGAAGAAGTGGAGACGATGAAGGCCCGTCTTACGGAAGCCACCAAAGAACTGGAGCGTGTGCGTGCAGCAGACACTGAAGTGTCGGGCAAGTATCGAGATGCGCGAGCAAAGGCAGATGAAGCGTCTTCGTCGGTCCAGTCTCAGGCAACCCGTGGCCGTATGCTGAAGAGTTTACTGGATGCCAGTCGTCCTGGACAACCTCTCGCTGACGCTGGACTTTGTGGTCGGTTGGGTGACCTCGGTGCGATCGATGGCAAGTACGACATCGCGATTTCGACTGCCTGTGGTGCACTTGACCATCTTGTTGTTGAGTCAACGAGCGGTGCACAGGCGTGCGTTCAGTACCTGCGAAAGCACAACCTTGGTCGAACGACCTTCTTGATCTTGGAGCAGCTCGGGTATCTCACATCCAAGTACAGTCAACCGTTCCGTGCGGTCAAGTCGTGCCCCCGTTTGTTCGATCTCGTGAACGTCAAGGACAAGCGCTTCCTCCCTGCATTCTACTTCGCTCTCCGAGACACACTCGTCGCAAAAGACCTTGACGAGGCGACCTCCATCGCGTACCAAGGAAGCCAGTGCAAATACCGCGTCGTGACTTTGGACGGCCAGCTCGTTGAACTTTCTGGTGCGATGTCTGGTGGTGGCAACCGAGTCCGCAAAGGTGGTATGTCGACATCCTTGGCAGATACGGTCAGTGAAGCTGAGATCAAGGCGCTCCAGAAGGAAGCGAACCAGCTGAAGGAGCAACTCGATAAAGTGCGCGACCAGAAGATTGCTCTCGAGCGGGAAGTTTCTGGGTTGACGCGCAAGATCGAGCAGTACGAACGCGACCTGCCCAAGATTGAGATGAACTTGAATGCCGCCAAGACCAAGCTGAAAGACTTGACACAGAATCGCAAGGAACTCGAGAAGAAGGGAAAGATCTCTGATGCAGACAAGAAGAAGATCGCGAAACTTCAGAAGGAAAAGGCTGCGAAGGAGAAAGAATACTCCAAGGTCAAGCAGACAGTCGACGAAATGGACGCGGACTTGGCGGAACTCAAGAAGAGCATTCTCGATGTTGGTGGCGCGAAACTGCGCAAGGAGCAGGAGGTTGCCTCAAAGATCACAAAGCAAATTGAAGACAAGACGAAGCAGATGACCAAGATCCGCGTGGAGTTCAAGAGTAGCCAGAAGAATGTTGACAAGAACGCAAAGGCTCTTGAGAACATCGAAAAAGAAATCGAGGCCACCAATGAGCAGATCGAGTCGATTCGCGAGCAGTGCAAGGAGATGGAAGACAAAGCCATTGAGGTTCTCCAGAAGCGGGAAGCCATTGAGGAAGACGTGAATGAGAAGGAAGCCGAGCTCCGGAAAGAAGAGAAGAAGTACAACAAGCTAAAGAAGCAGTTTGAGGAGATGCGCAGCGGCGAAGTGGACTTGCAGAACAACCTCGAGGATTGTGCGAAAATGCTGGAAGAAAACGCCAAGAAGGAGAAGTATTGGTCGTCGAAATTGACTTCGCTGCACACAACGTACGTTATGGAGCAAGAGCAGAATGCTGGAGTCTTCGATGACGAGCCGCGGATCCGAACACCCATGACGAAGAAGAAGGCCTCAAAGAAGAAGTCCAAGACGGTAAAGAAGCAGCGCAAGCCCAAGAACGATGATGATGGCGATGATGACGTGGACATGAGCGGCGCTGAGGATGATGCAGCGGAGCAGGAGGCCGAGAATGAAGATGAGGAGACCAAGGATGGAGAAGAGGCTGAATCTTCGGGAGACGAGGAGATGGAACAGGAAGAAATCGCCCTCGACGACACGAAGCAGCTCCCGATGCTTGACGAAAAGCAGCTCGAGAAGTACAACAAAGAGGAAATGAAGTACGAGATCTCCGTGTTGGAACAGCAGCGTGATGAACTGAAGGCAAATGTGAACATGGGTGCTCTTCTGGAATACAAACAGAAGGAGCAAGAGTACCAGTCGCGCATGGTCGAGTTGGATGAAGCAACAAACCTTCGGGACAGCAAGCGCAACGAGTACGATGAACTTCGACGAAAGCGACTCGAAGAGTTTATGGCTGGCTTCCGAATCATCACGCTCAAGCTCAAGGAGATGTACCAGATGATCACGCTTGGTGGTGATGCCGAGCTTGAACTGGTCGATTCGTTGGATCCATTCTCGGAAGGTGTTGTGTTCAGTGTTCGTCCGTCGAAGAAGAGTTGGAAGAACATTTCCAACCTGTCGGGTGGTGAGAAGACCCTCGCATCGCTTGCTCTTGTCTTTGCGCTCCACCACTACAAGCCGACGCCGTTGTACGTGATGGATGAGATTGATGCCGCGCTTGATTTCAAGAACGTCTCGATTGTCGGCAACTACATCAAGCAGCGCACGCGTAACGCGCAGTTTATCATTATCTCGCTGCGTAACAACATGTTTGAGCTTGCTGATCGCCTGGTCGGTATCTACAAGACGAACGACGCGACCAAGAGTGTGACCATCAACCCCAAGCTCTACCAGAACATTCAGCGAGCAGCGCCGTCGCAGACAGTCGTCGAGAACGACGAGACAGCGGACACACGCAAGCCCAAGCGATCCCGACGGAGCGAGCAAAAAGCAGAGGATGATAGCGTTGGCGACGACGAGGATGCCGAACCTCGGCGTGACCGCACCAACCGCAGGTAAACACTGGGGATTGTAGACGAAACGCACGGACTGTGGGTAAGCATTTTTCTCATTTCATAGGTTTTCTGCTCGCGCTGTGTAATAGCATTAGTGGTGTGTGATTTCATCCCCTCTCGCTTGCCGTGCTGCCACTGGACTGACATTCTCACAGGAATCTCCTTCACGGTTTTGCAAAGTTGATCTGCAGCTCCAGCGCCATGTCGCCGACAAACACAGGGTCCGTGATCGTCAAGCTCTCGCCATCGGCAATGAGTTCCCCCAGCGGCTTGTCGAGGTTCACGCTCGTTTGCTCACGGAGCGACGGCGGAGCCTGCATAAACAACTTGCCGTGGCTCGCTCCGATCGATGGCTTGAGCAAACGGAATGCGTCGCCACAGAGCTCGTCGTCAATGAGCTGGCGCAGCGTCATGGCCTTCGGATCGACCGTCAGCGACTTGGTGAGCGGCGAGCACACGACGCAGTCGTCCTTCTTCTCGTACTCAAACGTGTGCGAGTAGCACCCCGTGGCGCCCATGTGCATGTGGTAATTGTTCATGAGCTGGCTGCAGTACGTCAGCGCCTTGACAGCTTCGTTCACGCACATGGCCGAGACAATCGCGTTCGTCGACGCAACTGCGGGAATAATGTTCTTGACGACACCAAGCGTCAAACTGTAGGTCACCCCAGCAATACCAAACTGGTCAGCGCGGTCGCGCGCGGCCTGGAAGACCCACTGCATGTGCTCGGGCGAGTCTTTATCGAGCTTCTTGTCGGGAAACTCGCGCGGCCAGAGCACAATGAACGCATAGGCAATGCAGTGCGCCGGCTGCCGCGGTGTCTCAGCGATCGTACACATGGGAAACGACTTTTGCGGCGGAAACGTCTCGAGCGAGCACTCAAAACAGCTCGTAATGCGTGGGATAATCACACGCGCTTGGCCACGGAGCCCTTCGGTGCCGCCGTCAATGAGCGGAATGATCGTCGACGGATCCACGTTCCCGTCCTCATCGACATCAGCCAACGACACCACGAGCGAGTTGACGTACCGGCGCGCTTCAATATTGTCGAGGCCCGAGAGAATGACGTGAAACTGGCGGTAAAAGTCAACGTCCATGTCTTGGACTTTCTTGAAATGCGGAACAATCTCGAGCTCCGTGTCACCGTGCTTCATGCGCTCGCGCACAAACGCTGCGGCAACGTCGGCCTTGGGTTTTCCAATGTCTTTTTCGCGAAAGAGGAACTGGCGGTTGAGGTTCGAGACGTCGATTGTGTCCATGTCGATAATGTGGACTTTGGTAAAGCCCGAGAGCACTACGTTCTTGAGGAGTTCGCAGCCCAAGCCGCCGGCGCCAATGATCAAGACTTGGCACTCGTCTTGGAGGAACGCGAGCGTGTCGTCGGCGGCCGAGGCGTCGAACTCGCCCAACGCGACAGCGGAGGTTTCGTTGGGAAACGCCGTGGGGTGTTGGAGGAGGCGGAGGAGGTCCCAGTGGCGCGTGCTCGCGCGGACAGAGGTGAGAGGGCGAGGGGACGTAGCGGTCGTCATTTCCGTGTCGCTGTCGTGGTGGTGGAGCTTGCTCTTTTTGGACGGCGGGCGGACAGGGGAGGACGCGGCGGACGAGACCATGAACGCTTCCGCAAAGGAGGAGTGACCTAGAAGCACAAGAAGCGCAGAGGGGAGCGGAGCGGAGAGGAGAGGAGGGGAGCGCCGATGAGATGGCGCCACTGGGTTGATCTCGAAGGCGTGAATGATGGCTTGTCCACGATGGTATACACAACTATACCCTCCCGTATCCGGATCAGAACCTCTCAACTACAATCGGCTAACGCAAAGATACGAAAAGTTTACGCTAGCCTAGCCTAGGCTTTCGTTAACCTAGATTTGAATCCTTGATCGTAATCGAGATGTACGTGCCGTAATCGAAATTTTCGCGATTAGGCGGGAACCCAGGTGCCTCATTGCATGTTTCTGGCCTGCATTCTTACGTTAGCAGCAGCTGACCAGTGTGGTCAGCCAACAATAAATACTTTTGCGCCGAAAAAAGCGCGGCGACTTTCTAAATGGCTTCGAGCGACGCGTTCCCGCCGCCGCCACGCACGCGACCGCCGCCCAAGACCAGCAGCGAGCGCGGACGAACGTTCCGCGAGCGCCAGCGGCAGCGCGAAGCCGCGTTAACGACGTCGATTGAGACGTTGCGCGAGCACATTCTGTCGCTCAAGCGCTCGCGGCTCTTGCGCCTCGAAGCGCTCGTGCGGCGGCGGCACGCGCCCGAGAACTATGCCATGCGCACTATCCGCGAGTTCTTTACAATGTTCCAAGACGGGCTCGAAGAGGCAGCGGCGTCAGGGACAGCAAATCACCAAATCCAGTTTAAAGAAAACTACCTCCGCTACGTCTACGACCCGGACGCGATCGTCGCGGACATGCACGGCGTTGACGCGGCCATTCGCCAGTGGCGGCTTTACACGGTCTTTCATGGCAGTTTCCGCGTCGACATGGGCCCGATTGACGTGCTAGGGGACCCAGAGCACCCGACGTACCTTCTCCACGCGACGCTCACCGTGCGGATATCGCGCGCAACGTTTCAACACCTCTTTCCGCACATGTTGGCCGACGAAGTGCTTGTCCAAAGGTTTCTCCACCGCCTCGTGTCGTACGACAGTGTCATTCGACTGCGGTTTAATGACGACGGGCGGATCGACTATTACGGTGTGAGTGTTGATTTCGTGGACGGACTCGTGCGCGCGGGTGGGACGGTTGACGAAGTCGCACAGATGCTCGAGCATGCCCAGATTACGCGTGATTGCACGTTTCGGGAAGTGGACCGACCGGATCCGGTGGTCCTACGTCTTGAAGCACCACCGTCAATGGATACTCTGGAGTTGTCAGCGTCGAATGTCGACCTGGAAGAGAGAAAGCATGAGGTGCCACGTCTCGAGGCTCCCGCAACAGATAGTGAGCCGTTGGAGTCGGTGATTAAACTAGAAGATAGGGAGGAAGACGACCTCGATAATCAACAAACGTAGAACAGCGACTTATCGTTGCGTTCGGTGTGATAAATGCGTGCGTTGGTTGAGGACACTGTGTTGGAACCTAGTGGTGCTTTGGATGGAGACCAGCCGTTTCCAGCGTCTGTTGCAACCGCCAACGAGATCCCTCAACGGCAATCTACACTCTTTGGGCTGTCCATGGGTAACCATCGACGGGTCTTCTACCTCAGACCAAAGTCAAACCCCACGCGGCCTGTGCTGCCTGCATGGAAAAACTACATGAGCTCATAGGAATCCTTTACAATGCATATCCATATTCTCCACACGCCGCAAAGAAGAGAAGTCCACGGTGATGACCACACAGTCGGCATTCCTCTTGCGCTCGTCCCGTAAATTTCCAACAAGAGTTGCCCGCTCTTCATTCCCGTCATGGCCGGTGTCCGCAAATGACGTGAACTTCTCGTCAGCTAAGTTCATACAGAGCCAACGAGTCGCATGCGCGTTATGTGGGCGAACACGTCGTCATCGTTATGCTCGAGCGATGCGAACGCTTGAGAACGGTCCACTTTAGCATGGAAAGCCCACGTCATGCCCATTGTTCGCGTTGCTGCTGACAATCAAGATGCTATCTTTGTTGCAGACCTCGTCTTCGTCAAGACGCGACTCAAACTCAAGCATTAGATTGACCGAGCGCGAGAGATATCCAACACTCGTACACCGTTTGAACTTCTCCTCGATATTAGCTTGACTGGGCGAAAGGTTTCTTAATCGACCCTGCTACTCGAGGAGGATTGATAGAACGGTCATTCACGTCAGAGCGAATGGGCTGTAGGGAGGAAGTGAGCAGTATGGGCACCGAGTTGACAAGTCCACGAGAGACGTACCGTACTGCGACTCTTTTCGACCACTGGGTCAATCCCGTGCTTTCACATAGGATATCGTTCTCGAAACAGCTCGAACTTGCGCATCTTATCACAAATGCGCCGCCAGAACCTCACTTGCACCGCCCTGAATGACATCAGTGAGGTTGCTTCAGTGTCGGTTTGCGTCAATGGCTCGAACACCAAGCCAGAAGGATCTGGGCATCACACTCGTCAGAACCCAACCCCCCTTCTTGTCCGTCTGCACCACGGTCTCAAGAAAACCACAGCTCTTCGGCATCACCACTGCACCGAGCTTGTCCTCCTTCCGTCTCGTTTCCTGTGTCCTCGCTACGGATCGCAATGGACATTAGTCAGCATTCAGAGCATTAGGTCCACACGGCGAGGAAATAATTCCGCCGCCCACGTTGGGTGTTGGCTTCTTGGTCGTCGGGATTGGTTTGGACGCTATTCTACGCTGGGTGTTGCACTTGTTGGCCATTGGGCGCTGTCCAATGTTGGTTGTTGGACTAGTTGATTGTTGGGTGCCATTCAGCGTTGGATGTTGGGAGTGTTGCCCATTTCTCGTGGACTTTCGACGACTTGGATGCGCATGTACATTTGCATGCGGCGATTTTGGGGACGCATCGTTTGGTCCTTTCTATTGTTGGCCAGGTGGCCCACCATGGCCCACCGACATTGGGCCACCACCAGTCCAACGATCTTGGGGACGCGTGAAACCGTTCCAAAGATACGAACTCGTCGGATTAGTTTCGCGGCAACTGCGCTCGTAAACTACAGTACCGACCTCGTTCCAACACTCTCCTGTTGCAGTGCCACAGCCACGCCTCAAGCGCGCAGAATCCCGCGCGACCCAGAACAATAATTCTTCCATGAAACATGTTCCATCGTTGATCACGCGTTGCTCGCGCCAGAAACGCTTGCACTCTCAACACCCCATAACCTAATACCCGTAGTTTCATGATACCTCTATAACCGCAGTAACGTTGACAATGACCTCTTGTATTGGATATTTTGTTGAAAACCAATGCCATTACTTGAACAAGAGTCACTCGTTGCCACGAAACTGTCCGCGAAGTGGCAGCGGATCCCTTCCCCTGTCGTTCGCGGTTATTTCAAACCGCGCTATTTGACGCACATTTCTTTTCGCCCACCGGTCACTTCTCGTTCCGCCTTCAGGCGCTGCCATGACACAGCGCGCCGCCGACGCGCGCGCCGCGCTCGTCCCCGCAGGCAGGCGCCGCGCCACCACGAGCAGCGAGCGCGGCCGCAAGTACCGCGTGCGCATGCAACAGCTCACACAAGCGCTCGAGACCGACGTTGTGTCGCTTCGACGGATAGTCGCCGAGCTCGACGCGCGCCGCAGTCTTCTGGAAGCCCAGACGCTCCAGCTCCGCCATAACCCCGATGGCTCGCTCGCCAAGCTCGTGCACAAATACTTTACGCTGTTTGAAGAGAGCATGGCATCGCTCCCGTCGGCATCGACAACCGCGTTCCTTGACCACGATGACCAAACGACGCGCGAGCTTGAGCGCCAGTGCCGTGTCCAAGCGCGGTTCTTGCGGCACATTATGCATCCTGAAGTTGTTGCTGGCGATTTGGTTGGCCCGCTTGCCATCCTCGATCAGTGGCGGCGGTACCAGTCGACACATGCGTCCTTCCGAGCCGAGATCATTGCAATTGAGGTGTCGGGAGACGAAGACGATCCTGTCGTCACGCTTCACGGCCGCGCGACCGGAAAGATCACAGGTGCGACGTTCTACACGATGTTCCCCAACGCCGTGCGCCATCGCGACGACGGCATTATGCAACGGCTGCTCAACAAACCCGTGACGTACACGATCCAGAACCGCTATTTATTCGACGAGCAAGGCCGTATCCGGACGGAAATCGTTGCAATTGACTTTATCAAAGGACTTACGGACGCCGGTGCTACCCTCCGCGACATCGCGCACCTCATGACTGACGCTGCCGTCACGCCGCATTGCACGCTGCGTCCATAAGAAGCACGAAGAGTTTACGACCCACAGAACGACGTCGAGCGTTCCACAACGGAGATGTGTAAGTCAGAATGCCTACTGTAGGTACTGTATCGTCCAACATCAGGTCAATGGACTCAACTGCAATGGGCATGGGAAAGAAAAGCAACCACAGTTGCCAATGCTTGTGCTTGGAGGGCCAACGACGCGGCGTCCATTTATGGTCCCGTAGAGCATAGGTCTCCGATGCGCGTCATTGCAATGTCCTACTACTGAAAGCTGACTTCATGCAAGATTTAATACTCCTCTTCTGGCTGGATCATATCGGAAAATGTCGCGCAGAACGACCAGCGACAGCAACACGATCCAGAGGCCGACCACGTTCTTCCCTCCCTGCGTTCACCGGCCCAGCACGACCAGCGCCACGTGATCGCCGTGGTCCAGCGTCTGACGACAAAAGTCTTCAACAAAAAGTTTTCAACACATGTGACCTCCGCTGCTCTTGTGTCAACAAAAGTGCGACGAGTGCAGTCCTCAGCCCTTCGAACACTCGCTCGTTGGCTACACAGCAATCTTATCTTTTCTGGTTAGTGAAGACCAACAGCACGCAACGCAAGGCATACAAACAGTGGCTTCGACCACGAGGTTTCCTGGTGATTCAGCAACAACTGTACTGGCATTGTCACTGACGGGGCTAAGACAAGGTCCAGTCTCACGTCATCAACAAGACCAAACAATCCGTGTTTGCGTGGCTTTCTTGACTCAGTTCTTGCCACCACCTCCAATCATGCTCGTCAGAGACCTTCAATCTCAATGGGTGTTTCGAAACTTCAAGCACGCAATCTGAACGAGTTCAACTCGGTTCAAAGCAACTACCGTCCACGATTGCGCAATATAAGCCTTATCCGGGTATGTACCCCACCAGTCGCTCTTTGCCGCTCGTTCGACGTGCCGGTAGTCATGATGGAGTGCACGGTGACAAAGGAGAGCTCCCAAGAAGTCGAAGCGCGGTACCAACATTCGCGCCCACCGATTGTTCCAAAGTGGTAGATGTTGGTAATAGCTGATATTAATACCCGTCTGCGTGTGATTGGCGTCGCTTTCCAGTCAAGATACGAGTCATGTCAAGACCAAGATGAGATGCTTCTTCACCTTCGCAAAGCCTCTCCAATTCCAAGCGCTTCTGGGTTCGACGTGCGAGGTGCACCAAAATGGCGCTCAACTGGCTAAATTTGGTGGTCCAAGTGGGCCATGATGGGCCACCGCGGCCCAACCGGTTCGGAGACGGTTCCAGGCCTGAAAGTGGCAGTTTCCGGTCATCATCGGGTGCGTGGCCATGCATATTAGTCCGTGGGCAGTTGCCTCCCACGTTATGCGTACTGTACGGTCCCAGTGGCAGTGCCACGCTTCGTGGTTCCAGAACATCGCCGTTCCCACGGGCTTTTTCCACAGAACAACCACTTCTTCTGGCGTTGATCACACGTTGCTCGTCCGAATCTCAGGGTGCATCCCTCTATAACCAAATATCCAGCCACTAACGTGACTTCAGCTCCACAGTACACTATGTCGTACAGTCTCCAATAATCAGATATCCCGCTAACGCGGATACGAGACGGGTTGCTTGCGTTATCAACGGCTCTGAACGGTGCCTGCCTCCTCGCGTGCGGTTATTTCAAGACGCGCTTGCTTGACGCACTTTTCTCGCCCACGTCCACACTTCGCATTTCGCCGCCGCAGTGTGAGAGTTTTCATCGTCATGACGCAACTCTTTCTTCCGTACCAGTCGACGGTCTCTATCACCCCCGTCAAGCGCCGCGCGACCACGAGCAGCGAGCGCGGCCGCAAGTACCGCGCGCGCATGCAACAGCTGACCCAAGGCCTGGAGACCGACGTCGCGTCACTCCGCCGTTTGGTCGCGGAGCTTGACGCCCGCCGCAGTCTCCTCGAAGCGCACTCGCTCCAACACCGCCACAGCCCCGATGGCTCGCTCGCCAAGCTCGTGCACAAGTACTTTACGCTGTTTGAAGAGAGCATGGCGGCGCTCCCCGCGCCAGCAGCGACAGCGTTCCTTGCGCACGATGAGCAAATGGCACGTGAGCTCGAGCGACAGTATCGCACCCAAGCGCAGTTCCTACAACATATTATGCACCCAAATGTTTTAGCGGGGAACCTCGTGGGGCCACTTGCGATCCTCGACCAGTGGCGAAGGTACCAGTCGACACACGCGTCGTTTCGCGCTCAAGTCCTTGCGATTGAGACGTCGGGAGACGAAGACGATCCCGTCGTCACGCTCCACGCGCGCGCGACCGGAAAGATCACAGGTGCGACGTTCTACACGATGTTCCCCAACGCCGTGCGCCATCGCAACGACGGCATTATGCAACGGCTGCTCAACAAACCCGTGACGTACACGATCCAGAACCGCTATTTATTCGACGAGCAAGGCCGCATCACGGTCGAGATTGTTGCGATTGACTTTATCAAAGGACTCACGGAGGCCGGCGCGACGCTCAAGGATATTGCCCACCTCATGAAAGACGCAGGTGTCTCGCCACACTGCACGCTGTCTGCATAAGCTCGAAGGGTCATTACTAACAGAGCCACAGGATAGGTCGACCGAGTCGTGGAAGAGAGAGCATGCATCCAAGCTGGGTTTGAATGGTGAGCTCGAGGCGAAGACGTCAATGTTCCCCCAGCCAGTACACCTACACCAGTGAAATGGCTACAGCGCAGTGCCCGGGCACACTTTCGCACAGGCAACTTCAAGATGGCGGTCTTCACCTGGAGCTCCGATCACTACAGTAGTAGATCTGGCCGCGTCATGTCGCTGGACTTCAACCCATTGAACGACCGGCTGGCAAAGCGACATGAACGCCAAGCTTTGAAATGCATACCTCTCCAATCGGATACTGCCTGATAGTGCTTCATAGCCGTAAAGGATCCTAAAATCGCATATACCTCAAAATACGAGTCATCAGATTTACGATTTCATGCTGAACGGATCACCTGAATTCTGGTGTAGCTGTCGATCAACCAATCAAAACGCGTGATACGCCGCGCGTGCTTTTCCAGCTTGCCCGCACGCACCCATCGGACTGTTGGGCTTCGCTGTGGTGGCCAGCATCCAAAATATCAGGCGAACGCCACTTTCCAACATTGGTGTCCAACGCCCAACATCGGAAACTCCCAACGCCCAACACCGCATTTCCCAACTCGCCAACTTCTCCCAACAACACCATGGCGCGCGCGACCGAGTATGCGCGGAACGAGAGCCGCGCGCCCGACGAGTACGCCGCGCCCGAGCACAAGCGCGAGTGCAACGACGTCTTCTTCCTCATCATTTGGCTCGCGCTCATCATCATGACGGTCTACTTTGCCGGCGCCTTTGGCTCGGACTTTGTCAGCGCGACGCAAGTCCAAGGCTTTTCCCAAACGACCGGCTTTAAAGTCGTGCTCAAGTACGTCGTCACGAGCGCGTTTGCCGCCATGGGCATGGCGCTCGTGTGGATCCTCCTCATGATGTTTGCCGGCGCGTTCCTCATCTGGACGGCGCTCGGCGTGATCATTGCGCTCAACATTTTCGCCGCGTATTTCCTCACGAAGCAAGCGTACGACCGCGGCGTCAAGTACTACTACTGGCCGGCCATCGTCTTTGGCCTCTGCGCACTCTTGCTCGTGCTCTACACGTGCTGCATCCGCAAGCGTGTCAAGTTTGCGGCCGCACACCTCAAGGTCGCCGGCTCGGCCGTGCTCCGCCTGCCCATGACGCTCATTGTCGCCGCGGTCATGGCGCTCGTGAACATGGGCTGGTCGGTTGCGTGGATTGTCGGGACTGTTGGCTTTATGTTTCACCAGGACTACATCAAGCTCTCGGACGTGTGCACGGAGCAGAGCTGCCGTGTCGAGACGGTCGCCGGCTCGGTCGTTGGCGTGCTCTTCTTCATGCTCGTGGTGTTCTTCTGGGGTTCGTTTGTGCTCAAGAACATCATTGCCGTCACGGTTGCCGGCACGGTCGCGGCTTGGAAGAATGCGAGCAGCTCGGCGTTCATCACACTCGGCGCGTGGCTCCGCGCCGTGACGCTCAACCTCGGCTCGATCTGCTTTGGCTCGCTCATTGTCGCGATCCTCGAAGCCATCCGCGCGATCCTCAACATCTTTGCGTCGATGGCGAGCCAGAGCGGCAACTGCGTCGCCGCGTGCCTGTTCTCGTGCCTCTCGTGCATTATTGGATGCCTCGAGAGCTGGATCGAGTTTTTCAACCGCTTTGCGTACACGTACGTCGGGTGCTACGGCTACAGCTTTGTCACAGCGAGCAAGCACGTGTTCAAGCTCTTTGCGAGCAAAGGCTGGAGCGCGATTGTCAACGACGACCTCACGAACAATGTGTTTTTCCTCGGCAACATTGTCATTGGCGCGATCACAGCGTTCATTGCGGTCAAGATGGTTCAACACTCGGACAAACAGCAGCTCGCAATGTTTGACCACCCGGACGCGATCGTTGCGTTCTTTGCGTTTGTCGTGGGGTACGCGACCAACAACCTCTTCATGTCGGTGATTGCGAGCGCTGTGACGACGGTGTTTGTGCTCTGGGCCGAAGACCCGCACGGGTGGCAAATGACGCGTCCGGAAGCGTACGAGACACTCCACAGCGCGTGGCTCAAGATCTACCCGGAAGAGTACAACAATGGGTACGGCAAACAAATCGACAACCGCGTCTAAGCATTTTACGAGAATCATCAATATTCAGTGAAATGTATTACTTTCCACACTCTACGTGGTGCTGTTGCTTTCGATCGCAAGCAAACACCCGACTGACAATACGTAGTGCTGAGCTTAAGCTTCGTGGACGCTGAGCTTGCTCTGCATCTTCTCCTCGTGCTCCTCGGCGGCCGCAAGACGCATCTGGCGATCGTGCTCCCACTCGGGCGTGCGGAACTCGTTCTCAATCTTGGCCATGACAACAGCGGCCAAACAGTTACCGAGGACGTTCGTGAACGTACGGGCCATGTCCATGAACCAATCGGCACCAAGGATCAGGGCGACTGGCCACGCCGGAATGTCGAACTGGTCGAGCGTCGACGCGAGCACAATGATCGAGGCCGAGCGCACACCAGCGACACCCTTGGACGAGATCATAAGCATGAGGACCATGACGATCTGCTCACCAACCGACTTGTGGACACCGGCGGCCTGGGCACAGAAGACCGACGCGAGCGAGAGGTACATCGTCGAACCATCGAGGTTGAACGAGTAGCCAAACGGCACAACGAACGCCGAGACGTGCGTGCTGACACCGTACGCATCGAGCGCATCGAACACCTTGGGGAGCGCGGCCTCCGACGTCGCCGTCGTGTACGCAATGACGAGTGGCTCACGCATGGCGATGAGGAACGTGACCGGATTGATCTTGAAGAACAGCATGATGGGCACAAAGATGATGATAATGAAGATGAGGAGCGTCACGTAGACCGTGGCAACGAGGGCACCGAGGCTCTTGAGCGCATGGAGGCCGTTCGTGCCAATGGCGTTGGCAACAGCAAAGCACACACCGACCGGCGCCGTCCAGATGACAATGTCAACAAACTTGAACATCATCTCCATGACCGCACGCGAAAAGTTGAGGATCAAGTGCTTCGGTTCGTCCTGGAGCTGGACCGTGGCGACACCAACAAGGATCGAGGCAACGAGGACCTGGAGGAGCTCCGACGAGCCCGAGCCGCCCATCATCTCACCCCACGTCTTGGGCGCCAAGTGGTTGATCCACGCGGAAAACGTGAACGGCGTGGCCGTCGACGACGGCTTGTAGTCGCCCTTCTTCTTGATGCTGCTCACATCACCCGGCTTGACAATGTTGACCGAGAGGAGACCAAGCACGAGCGCAAGCGTCGTGACAATCTCAAAGTAGATGAACGACTTCCACGAGAGACGACCGAGCTGCTTGACGTCGTGGTGGCCAGCAATACCAACAACGAGCGACGACATGACGAGCGGGAAGACAATGAACTGGATCGGACGCAAGAAGAGCTGCGCCATGGGCGACGCCTTCTTCGAGAACGTGGGGGCGTACTCGCCGAGGAAGATACCAATGATCGTACCAATGATGATCCAAAACGTCAGCGACGTGTAGATCTTGCGCGAGAGCGACTTGGGCGCGGCGGAATTCGGGGCCGGCGACACGGCCTGGTACGGCTGCGTCGGGGTCGGGACGACCTCTTGGTGCTTGGGGGACTCGCTCATACTGGTGTCGAGGGAGTAGGACAGGAGTGGCTTGGTTCCGAGAGAGCGAATTCGCAAGTGAGACTCTGGATCCGTGGCGAAGACCGCCAGCGACTCTGGACTGGTCCGGACGCCGTCCGGAGCGGGAATCACGGCGGGAACGAATTGGTGGGTTAGACTGGCCGTTCCAACATCTCGCGATCGGTCCGACGACCGGACGTTCTCCCTGTACAAGAGACGAGGGCGCCAGTGTAGGTTCAAGGTTGCTTGACAGTCTGTCGGAACACGGACCCAAGCGACGCTGGGTGATCTCCACCCGGGAGAGACCCAGAACACTTTCCTTGTGGAGAGAGCGACAGGAAAAACAAAGACTGGTGGAAATCCAGCTGGGATTGGGAGAGACACGAAGGCAAAACATGCCACGTCAAAAGCGATAGGGGGACGAGCACGTGAGAGGGTGCCCATCTCACGGATGCGATATACAAAAATCAAGTCAGGAATGCTAAAGCATGATGAGCGACGCTTTGGAGCGTGTGGAGCTAACCATACCGTAGATTGGTCGATCAGACTCTCCACCGACTCAGTCGAAACCGACGTGGGTTCTCAAGATCGCGCAGGTGAGAGGGTCGAGCTCCGACTCTGAGAATCGTAGGTGCATCGAGCGCTGCCCACAGAATAGAACGCGACTGAGAATGGAAGGGCTCGGACACGGCCTGCGTTTCCATCGAGCGACAGGGATCAACACGTCAAACCAGCCCCAAAAACACGCCAAATTGAGTTTTTCGCATACCATTGAGTCCTGCAGAAATGTGACTTGGTCATTTTCCATCCGTTGTCGAGAGAAGTGGTGTTGGGACTCCCGTTTAGGAGATCCGGAACCAATGCGATAGAGAGAGCCGGATTGACGCAATTGCGTGGCGCCTGGTTATGACTGGTTGTGTGTGCACATTCGGCACCAAACACTTGAGATGGGTTGTCCTGAGATGGTATCATCTCTCTAGAGACTCTTGCACGCGGCCTGGCCGTGCCCTGGCACAATACCCTGTACTGTACTGTACAGTAAAATCACTGTTTTCCAAGAAGAGCATCTTGTCAAGGGCTTCGAGAAGAGAGTTCTAATCTTGGACACGCAATCCTGCATAAGAACCTCCCTATTTCTCTCCCACGTTATGGTCTCTAGAGCTTTTGAAAGCATTCGCAGAATCGAATTTGCGTCGAAACCACGCGCCATCTTTGTCGGATGTCATTTGCCATCAGGAGCGCAGAAAACGAGTGCTGTTCGGTGCATAGCCAATCCTGTGTCTTTTCCAAAGCAAACTAAACGCGATTTTGCAAAAACATCGTAAACACGATAACACCGAACAAGAAATTTTTAATCGTGTAATGAAGCACACTTGTCTTGAATATACCTACTCATCAAACGATGGACTCCAAAACAGCAGATTTTCAAGTGAACATAATCTCAGAAGTGTGTGTTACGCACGCAGTCCACACTCACCAAACATATCATACGACTCGTATGCCTCGTCGCCGGCGACCAGACGATTCGGCAACCCACAAGACCACGAGCGTCGGTGTGACTCGCGAAAATTGGCCACGATTGCCAGCATTGTTGGGCAGCGCTGGCTGTTTTGATGTCGGCTTTCCATTGTTGTTGCCAAATCCATCGGCGCCGACTCGATCATCGGTCAACGTGTCTTATGAAAAAGGGTTAGGTGGACTAGATCCAACACTGTTGTTGAACGGTTGTCACCGCAGTACCTTGAAGGATTTGCCCGCGTCGTCCTTTCCGACGCGGCATGCTCGCACGCTTGCACAGCAAGTGTTTGTGAGCGCGTCACTAATGGTTCACGCACTTCAACGATTGCGTGGCAGGCTCTCGACACAAATTCCAAAACCTGTTTTGTGATCCCAACTCAAAACGAGAAATTTGTGTTGTTGTGCCAACATCCCAACAGCAGAGAAGAACTACGGAAATCCCAAGTGGGTGGAGCCATGCCTCCGCGAATGCACAGAACAAACTCACATCTACAGTACAGAAAGAACGCTAGCAGCACTTGTGAGATGTTGGGATCTATGATAAGACTCTCAACTTTCTTGAGTCGCAAATTTGCGGAACGATTTCAGGAACTCCAGATACATGCTTGGCTGATGAACTTCTGTCGCTGGGTCCATGATCCAGTGGATGGTGCAATCCGGATTGTCCCCGCGAGCCAATCCCTCTGACGCCATTGTCGACTCCACAGAGACCGCGACTAACGGACGGTTGCACTGTCGTCCAGTGTTTGAAGTGCACACTGTTCCAACCTCAGAATCGCGTCCAATCTGTCGCATTAGCCGTACAATCGTGAAACTCGCCGCACGGGACACCTTACAGAGCGCGCGAAAATGGATCTTGGCCAGTTGTGAATGTACTAATCCAGTGAACGCAATCCAGCACACTCCAGAGCGAACCCAACCAAAAACCGTACCTAAACGAATCATGGGTTCATCAAAATGGATACAACAGCTGAGACGGTATCCACTGCACTGATGAGGTTGCAGTTGTAGTAACCGCACCTGTCCGAGTATCCAGTACAGACTGTACTAGAACGCCTGCACTGATGAGGTTGCACTAACGGCAACTGCTACGGGAGCTGCAACCTCATCAGGGCAGGCAGACTAGATACTGGATTTCAACCCTGGAGGCTTTTCACTCGTATTGGCAACCCCTAGCAATGTTTCGAATGTCCAGTACAGTATATACTTTGTAAGCACTATTAGATCTCGTCGTCGTCATCTAGTCGCATTTGTTCTGCGTGCCACTCGGGCGTGCGAAACTCTTCTTCGAGCTTGGCCATGACCGTTGCCGCGAGGCAATTGCCCAAGACGTTTGTAAACGTCCGTGCCATGTCCATGAACCAGTCGGCGCCGAGCGTAAGGACCACGGGCCACTGCGGAATGTCAAAGTGGCCGAGCGTCGCGGCCACGACAATGATCGACGCTGAGCGGACGCCGGCCACACCCTTGGACGAGACCATGAGCATGAGCACCATGACGATTTGTTCACCGAGCGACTTGTGAATGCCGGCCGCTTGGGCGCAGAATATCGGTGCCAGCGCCAAGTACATGGTCGTCCCTGCGAGATTGAACGAGTAGCCAAACGGCACAACGAATGCCGACACGTGGGCGCTCACGCCGTACGCGTTGAGCGCGTCAAAGACTTTGGGAAGCGCAGCTTCGGACGTCGCGGTCGTGTACGCAATCATCAGCGGCTCGCGCATGGCGATGGCAAACTGCACGGGGTGGATCTTGAACAGCAGCATAATGGGAACGTAGATCACGAGAATGAGCACAAGGAGGCCACCATAGACTGTCGCAACGAGCGCACCCAGACTACTAAGCGCCGAGAGACCATTGGTACCAATGGCGTTGGCGACGGCAAAGCACACGCCGACGGGAGCGGTCCAGATGATAATGTCGACAAACTTGAACATCATGTCCAAGACCGCTTGGGCAAACTCCAAAATCAGTTGCTTTGGCCTTTCTTTGAGTTGGGCGGTCGAGACGCCGACGAGGATCGAGGCCACGAGGACTTGGAGGAGCTCGGAGGAGCCGGAGCCGCCCATCATCTCGCCCCATGTCTTCGGTGCCAAGTGGTTGATCCACGCGGCAAACGTAAACGTCGAGGCGTTGGCCGACGGTTTGTAGTCGCCTTTCTTGGACAGGCCACTAACATTCCCGGGTTTGAGAAGATCAACAGCAACAAGCCCCAAGACAAGCGCAATGGTCGTGACGACTTCAGCGTAGATAAACGTCTTGAGCGACAGCCGCCCCAGTCGCTTCATGTCGCCGTGGCCTGCGATGCCAACGACCAACGACGAAAACACGAGCGGAAAGACGACAAACTGAATCGGTCGCAAGAACAAATCGCCCATGGGCGCAGCTTTAATGGCAAACGACGGCTCGTACTCGCCCAAGAACACGCCAACGATTGTGCCCACGACGATCCAGAACGTCAGCGACTTGAGGACGGATTGCGCTGGTGACACGGGCGGTGCCATCGTGCCTTCTTGGAATGGCGGTGTCATCGGGATGACTTGGTACGGGTCAGCAGCCGACGCGCCTTTTGGTGTGCCTGTCATGGTGGTCGGAGTCGTGCAGTGTCGTGGCAGGCACGTGTCGAGAATGGAAATGATGTGAGAGGTCGAGCGTGGCAGCGCGTGGCACGTCGAGGAGATGAGACCGAGTCCAACGCCAGCGCATGCGCCATGGGTTGCACGCTGGCCACACGCGAACGAACTTCGTACTAAAGTGACGTTCACTATTGAGCTCGACTTCAATGAGAAAAAAAGAACATGAACCCACTTGCGCTGTACCTACGATTCGACTAAATGCGAACACTCGTCTGAACCCACCTGTCTTCAAGTGAGCTCGTCGTGTAAAGTACGAATTCCATGGCGCGCCCAATGAGCGCACGGCTTGACCCGCCGAACGCGTGGTACCAAGCGCAAGCGCCTTCGGCTGCCGACGTCGCTGCGAATGTGCCGCCGACTTTCCGCCAGTTCCAGCTCGCCGTTGACTACAGCGACGAAGCCACGATCCTCGCGTACCTCTCGTTGACGCCTAATATCGCCGACAACATCGCGGCGACCAACTCTGTGGTTTGTCGTGACGCCCCGCCAGTCCAACGGACCGATCGATACCCCGATTACGCGTTGCTTGCTGGCGTATGAAGCCGATCCGACCGTCGCCAACGCCACGGGCGAGACGGCGCTCGTGCGCGCTATCGAGAAGAGCAACGGCAAGCTCGTGGCGTTACTATTGGAGTACATGGAGCCAGCGGCGGTGCACGGTGATACCGCGGCACTTGTGTCTGCGTGTGCGATGTGGAACGCCAAGGATCTGGTGGCTGAACGCATGCTCGTGGGCATTTTGACCCACGGCGCCTGTGTCGCCGCGTATCGAGATAGGATAGCAGGAAGGACCAGTGCGGCGATCGATGACGCGCTGTCATTGCGTCGCGACTGCGAGTTCTGTCTCTTCACGACTATCATGTCCAATTGATCTTCGAGAGAAGACAGCTGACACCAAAGAAGAGAAAGAACATGAACCCACTTGGCGATGTACCTACGATTCACCTAAGTACGAACGAATCTTTCTCCATTTGAGTTCTTCCTGAAAAGTGCGAACGAAGTCCATGGCGGTCCCTGTCGCGCCAACCTTCCGCCAGTTCCAGCTCGCTGTCGACTGCAATGACGAAGCCACCGCCCTCGCGTACCTCTCGTTGACGCCACGTATCCACCGCGACATGGCGACGACCAACGTGTTTTTTCTCCGCGACCGTCAACTCCCCTCACCCCGTTATTCCACCAGGCCGATCTATACGCCGTCGGACGACGACGCGCACACGTGGCTCTGGCCGCTCGCGCACTCGCGATTGTTCTATGCGTCCCACTTGTTCTCGTTCGCGGCGGCCCGCGGCTGGGCTCGCGTGCTCCAGTGGTTCTTTCAGGACGACGAACGCATCGACTGCCTACGTGAGACGCTCGTGTATCTGCTGCCGTGGCTCCTTAAGGACGCTGCGAGAGACGCTCGCGGCCACGCTCTTGAGGTGCTTCACGTCATCTGTGTTCAGCGACCACTTGGACGCTCCGACGCAACAGCAAGCGTTGAATGGAGTGCTTGACGTGGCCGCCGACGACACGATCTGCAACGTCCTCGCTTCGCATGGCGCGATTGTCAATGTTCACGGAGACACGAGAAACCCTCTGCTGTGGGTGCTCTCGCACGGCGTCGATATCGTCGACGTGCGGTCGCAACTCGTGGTGTATGCGCTCGCATCTTCCCAGGAAATAACCACCAACGCGATTGACGAGTTCGTGGCCGAGCGACACGTCATGGACCACGCGCTCGTCCTCGACCGATTGCTCAAGCGAGCCCAGGCGGTAGGCGAACGCGTGTTGAGCAAGATCCGTATTGACGTGGACGCACGCATGGGCGATGGCGCCACAGCGCTCTCGGCGTGCGTACGAGCTACTGGCTCGGGCGCATGGAAAGAGTGGAGCCTTGCAATCGCGCGTTGCTTGCTCGCGCATGGAGCCGATCCGACGGTTAAGAGTCCAGCCGGAAACACGGCGCTGGCATGCGCGGTCATGAATAGGCACGATGAGCACGTGCAACTGCTATTGGAGTACATGGAGCCTGCAACGGTGCACGTGGATACAGCGGCGCTCAGGACCGCGTGCTCGCGATGGAAAACCGCCGACACTCGGCCCGAGCGCGTCCTCGTAGCGCTGTTGACGCACGGCGCCTGTGCCACAGCATGCCGAGAGATACTAGCCGGAAGGACCAGCGCGACGATCGAAGACGCCATGTCAGCGCGTCGCGACTGTGAATTGTGTCTCTCTTCTAAGCGAGGTCAATGAGCCGCAACATACGAATGATTGAAAATCTTGGTGCACTTGTGGATGTCATCGACAATAGTCATTGTGAGAGACTGTGCAGCCAGTTTCGGGACTCAACAGGGAGCCTCTGCCATGGCTGATGAGCCTCGACACGACGATGAAGTCGAAGATGAACCCACTCAGCGATGTAAGTACGAGCCGTTGTGGCCTTCCCCAAGACTTCCCCATTCACCAATCCATGGCAATGCTAGTGCGTTCGGTCGCTGACAAGACCGCCAACGAGCCACCGACGCTCCGGCAGTTTCAGCTCGCTGTCAACCACCATCACGAAGCCGAGATACTCGCGTCACTCACGCCCAATATCCGCAACAACGTGGCGACGACCAACGCTATGGTTGTCCGCAACGACTGCCTTCTGCCTCCACACCGGGCCAATAGCAACGAACCGATTGACGCCTATCCACACACGTGGCTCTGGGCGCACGAGCACTCGAGTCGCTTCTACCCGTCTCCTCTGCTGACATTGGCCGCGGGCAGCGCCTGGGAACGCGTACTCGCATGGTTCTTTCACGAACGCGAGCAGATCACTCTACTACGCGCAACTTGTGCATACGCTGCCCCAGTTCGTAGTGGACGCGGCGGGGCGTGGCCAGTTCCCTACGCTCGAGCTCCTGTTGACGTCGCCCGTGTTTATGGAGGAGTTGGATCTCGCGGCGCAGCAGCGAGCTCTCCGCGATGCACTGTGCTTCGTTCAGGATGTCACAATGTGCAACTTCTTAGTCGCAAATGGCGCAGTCGTTGATGGGTTTCGACGGGACGCGAAAACCCTGGCCTCGAGTCGCGACACACCCCCTGCCTTGGGTCCTCGCACACAGCGGCGGTCTTGTCGTTCTTGAACCTGAGTACCTCTTCCAAGTCGCCCGCTATTCGCACGAAAACTATACCACGGCACTTGTCGCAGAACGGTCGGTGGTGGACCACACAGTCGTTCTCAGCGCATTGCTTGAGCGTGGCACCGAGGCCGTTGAGCGCGTGCTGAGCGAGATCTGCATCGACGTTGACGCGCGTGTGCGATACGGCGACACCGCGCTTTTGGTGTGCGCACGGCCAGGTCCGTTCGTTGCTCACAGATTTCGTGAGTTGAACCTCACGAACGCGCATTGGCTGTTGGCACATGGAGCTGACCCCGCCGTGAAAAACGCGGCTGGAGAATCGGCGCTCTCGCGCGCCGTCAAGAACAGCTTCGAGGAGTTTGTGGGGCTCATGTTGGGCTACATGAGCCCTGTAGGTGTATACGCGGATGCCGTGGCGCTCGAAGCTGCGTGCGCGCGATGGAACGACGACGGCGCATCCGAGCGACTGCTCGTCGCGCTGCTGACCCACGGCGCCTGTCTCGCAGCGTGTCGAGAACGGTTGGGAAACGCGTCAGGAAATCTCGACGGCGTATTGTCGACGCATCAGAGCTGTACGTTCTGCGGACCACAGCCGTCGC
>JAADWR010000032.1:0-38276 GCA_023336345.1 Pythium inflatum | reverse complement strand
TCAAGAAAGTGGTCATTCGATTGTTTGACGAAGCGTCAATGCGTGGAACATCGACTTTGTTCAGTTTGGTTGGGAGCAACGTTGATAACCTGACAGTCGAGAATGCCAATGAGATGGCCATGGATGAGCGGTTCGCGGATGTGTCTCCATTCCTCCCTCAGCTTCAAAGGCTCAGCATCATCAACTCGCGCATTGCTAGCTTGACTACGTTGATTCAAGGGATGACTTCCAGCAATATGATGGTCACGTGCTTGGTTCTCGATGACATCCAGTCCGACGCAGACGAGTTTAACCGGTTTTTCAACGCACTTGGAGACCCAAGTCATCGTCTGTGTACACAGTTGGGCGAGCTTCACATGATAATCCAGCTCCAAGATAATATCCTCCAAGTCCTCGTCGGGCTGAGCGATGCCCTTCACGCGAACCGTCGTCTTCATACCCTTCGCCTGGGCTTCATTCCCACACCAACTCCCAGCCAACGAGACGATATCACACGTCAACTGTCCCCTCATCTCAAATCCAGACCTATGTGTCGAGTTGCGCCACTTGGTATTCGCGAAAAGCTCGCGTTTCTCAGCGTGGTGATCCGTGCAGACGACACACTTCCGGCATCGGCACTCCAACAACTCGACACTACAATGGTCGCGAACATCATCGAGCTTGCTGGCCACGGCGTGAAGCGCGACGTCCAAATCACCTTTGCGACTTAGATCACCGTTGGAAGTCGTGCTTCTCCTCACGCATGTGGACGTCATTTTCATTTTATCGCATTAACGGCTCCAATAACCGTTTGCTGTCTCGAGAGCGATCAGATGGCTACAATCCATCTACCTTGTTTTCGCATTCTATGAGATTCGATAGTGGCAAGCAGTGATCACTGTCCATAGTCCTTCTTCACAACCTGTAAAGATGGAGGCACCAACGGTCGGTGCGCGGGACAACTGTCTCCGCCGCTTCACGCCGCTCCCGAGCTCCCGCGCCGTAGCTGGCGCAGCGTCTCCCACTAGCACCAAGGCGCCACGAGCCGAGTGGCTCACGCAACGGTCCAACGAAGACAGCAGCCCCATTCTCTCGTTGGACCGCCTCCATCAAGCGCTCGATCTGCTCGGTCTCATTGCGCTTGTCGACGTGGCAGCATGGCAACGCGAAGTCCTTCGACTTTGACCCGAGGCAGAGGCGATGGGGTTTGAGCGCATGACCCAAGACGTCGTGTTTGAAGTCAGTATGGTCCTACCGATCGGCGAATCAACTGACGTGAGGAGAGTTGGCAAAGAACTAATTGAACTCTCACCCCGAGTGGATCACGACTGTGCCCAGCATCGAAAGAAGATTCTCGCGTCGAGTGGCGCTGTTCAGTCGCCTTCTGTTGGCTCACGTGGTCTACGACGTATCCCAGTGCGTCTGGAAGCTGAGGAGGTCGATGCGACGGAGTACAAGCGACTACTGGTCGTGCTCGTCCAGCTCGTACGTGCACAGCAAGCGTAGTCTTTCAACGTCATACAAGGTCTGGGGCCATTCGTCCGTGCAAACAAGAGCGAAGAGGATAGTGCCCCTCTCAAGTTTGAGATCGTCGAAGTGAACTTCGATGGCGACGTCGAGATTGACGAGCAGCAGCTCGATGTTTGGCGCAAATGGCAAGTTCTGGCGTCACCATTCGCAACATCCCGCCCCTTGAGATTTTGAACGATGCAGAAAATGACGAAGATCGGGCATTGCAGGCGTGCGGGTTAATCAAAAGTCTCCGCTATCTCCTGATCGACTCACCATCATGCCACAAGTTTCAAGACATGACACTCACGCTCTCGTTCATGACGTCACCAACGTTTCTTCCTGCGCCCATCTCGGCTGCACAAGCCGCTCTACCATTGAGAACTGTGCGCATCCAGCTGCATGACGAAGATGACGATGCGAACGATTGGATCGAAGACGACCTCACCAAGACTTCGCCATGGCTTGGATATTCTCTCTTTAGTCGACACGCGACGCACCTCATCAAGCGGCTCGAAGTCGAGTGCATTGGGCTTCGCGACGAAAATGTGGAGGCGATTGCGCAGGTGGTCGCAGCGGACGATCCAGTCGACGCACTGCGGTCGGAGGGTGTGCAAGGCAATGGCGAGCGCGACATCGCATGGATGTTGGTATCGAAGTTTTATTTGTACGACCAAGAAGCGCAAAACCCAATTTGTGTCAGCTACAAGCCCGCGGCATCGATTACGGTGCGCGTCATCGAGACACGTCGACCTGACGCTTTGTGGACGGTGGTGTTGCCTGGTTGGGGTAAAGCCTGGGTGTATGCTTAAGATTGTACCAACGTTTCACCGTTTGAGAAGAGCGACTCTCAATGGCGGCCTTCCTTTCCAGAACTCATGTTGGAGGATCTTTCGAGCACCTATCTCCCCGAGTGCTCGAAGCTATTACGTGTGATCGGGCACGGAGTCAAAGTCCTTGAGATCGAATCGATTCGATCGTGAGGAGTCGATTGAGGCGTTGCTCCAAGAGTTTCAACTGCACTTGCCGGATGTCGAAACATTGCGAGTGGATGGAGAAGTGACGTCACTCGACATGGTCCTACAGACTCTCCGAACACGAGATGTTCGGCTGAAGAAGTTGTCACTGTCGCGTGTCGCGATCGACACCTAGCACTTGCGGACGTTATTCAACGCACTCGGGGGCGCCACACATCCGTTTGGGACGCACTTGGAAGAGCTGGACGTGACGATCGAGAATGATGAAGACGATATTTTAGAGGCAATGGACGCGCTCATGATTGCACTTGAAGAGAATCGACGACTGCAGACCGTGACGCTCAAGTTTTCCAACGACTACCTCGAAGTGATTCGCAACATGATCTCACAACCCCAGCCGTTTATCCGAACGGCTCCACTGGGTCTCGCAGATATGCTCGCGTTCCTCAACGTTGTCCGCCAGAGTGCAAACTGCAGTCTCGGTCAGTTGGACAGTGCAGTTCTCACGGAGATTTTCCAGTTTGCGGCCCACGTCCGAGAGCGCGTGGTCGATGTTTTGCAGCTGTGACATGATTAGCTTGAAGCGAATCCAGTCCTCGGCTAGGCTAGCCCAGTGTCCGCGTCAATTCAAGTCGAGTTCAGAGTGGTGACGATTGGCTGATATTCTCGATTGGCTCCTATATCTATCCAATCATCGATTACCGTGAAGATTCTTGAAGCAGTTGGGGCGGGAAACTCGCATCGGCAACGGCAACTATGCGACCAAGGGAAATGGACGCGGCAACGTACGTGCCTGTGTTCGCGCCGTGGTGTGGCGCGCTCCTGCGGCTCGAGCCGATCGCGAGTGACGCTTCGGACGTGTGCTGGCTCAACAGCGTTTTCGTGCTCAACGCCACGACGACGCCCGAGACGTGGCGCAACGTCGCCGAAGCGCTCGATGTCATGATGCTGATTGAGCGATTGGCACCTGTCGATGAGAATCGCGGGGTTAAGCGCATGTGGCCGACGTGCGCGACGATGTGGCACTTACCGCGAAGTGACGCGCCGTTCGAGATTGGCATTGTGGTCGATGTGTCCCGGCTCGAGATGCTCGCCGCGCTTACAGAATCCGTACTCGACACAGAGCGTCCTCGTCATCAGTACACCAAGGCGAGAGAAGACGTTGTGGCGCACTACGCACGTACTGCCCAAGCAAATGTGTCGAATTCAAGTCGTCCGCGAATTCCCGTGCGAATTGTGATTCACGTCCAGGAGACAGAAACCATCACCAAGGCGCTGCTCCAGATACTGCTGCTTGTCGCAAGCCGGAATAGTGTCGCTCGGCTTTCTCTTGGCGCTGGGCGTGCTACAAGTTCAGCGCCGGACCGCGCTTTGTTTGAAATCACGGATGTCGAGTTTCATCATCGAGTTGTGCTGAACATGAAGAGCCTCCAGTATCTCGACAAGCTTGCTCAGTTCGGTGTTGTTATTCACAACATTCCATGCCTCGATTTACCCACGAACATTTTACAGTCAAGTGCGGAAAGTTGTGAGGCGTTTGGCTTGGTGGAGACACTACATCATCTTGTGGCTGGGATCGGATCACCGTTCGCTGGCGTTCAGAGACTGGTCGTATCGTCTCAAAGTGCTCTCGAACATCTCCTCCCAATCATGACGTCAGTACAAGTCAGCACGTGCCTTCGAGAGCTGTGGATCAGCCCTGTGCAAGATGCATCCGTGGCTCCAGGTCAGGTTGGCAAGTATCTCATCGATTTTTGGCGTTGTGTCGCGTATACGATCTTCAGTCCACATGCCAAACACAACGTCGAACACCTCAAACTCGACCTGCGAGGCTTTCGTGCTGAGTACGTCGATGCGATTCGAGCAGTACTATGCGCTTGGCGTCCAGTCTCGTCCGAAGAGCTCGGTGCCGGCATATTTGAACGGTTGTTGGGAGGGTGCTCTATGTATCTGACGTGTTCTAAGGTCTATCTGTTCGAGCCCAAGACGACAGACCATGTCACGAGTCCCTTCAACCTACCAAGCCCAATGGATCTACGTGTCATTGACCAAGCCAAGAATGACGGAGATTCCTCAAAGGTTCTATTGCCTGGCTGGGGAAAGGCTTGGGCTCTTGAGCCTTCAGTATGCGCAAATGGTGGACTACCGGCTGCGGTTCAGGCTCAGGCAAGCCATATCCGAGGTTTCTCGAAGATGAGCATCGAAGCATTTGACGAAGGATCGAAGGCTGCAGCGTCGATTTTGATGAGCTTGATTGGAAGTCCCGTCAAGGAACTGGGGGTCAAGAATGCCCCAACCAACAGCTTGGATGGTTGGTTAGCAGAGGTGTTGCCATACTTTCCTCGCCTTCAGAAGCTCAGTATTGTTGACGCTCGCATCACCAGTTTGGATGTGTTGATTGAAGTCTTGGCGTCGAGCAAAGTGGTGGTCACGCGCTTGGTTCTCGATTGTGATATCGGGTCAGATCCAGAGGTGTTTACCCGGTTTTTCGATGCAATTGGGGACCCCGGTCACCTTTTATTTGTGCAGTTGGGTGAGCTTCACCTGAAGATCCGGATTCAAGATGCAACTCTCGCTGCCGTGGTCACGCTCAGTGATGCACTTCATGTGAATCGTCGTCTTCACACTCTTCGACTACAATTTCATCCTGTACCGACGCCCAACCAACGAGATGCCATCACACGTCAACTGTCCCTCCATGTCAACGCCAAGCCTACCTGTCGAGTTGCGGCACTTGGTGCCCGCGAAAAGCTGGCGTTTCTCAGTTTTGTGAGTCATGCTCGAAACGACATGCGATTGACAATGCAGCAGGTTGATACTGGAATTCTCTCAAGCATCTTTCAATTTGCAGCCCAAGGCAAGGAGCGCGACGTCCAAATCACTTTCTTGAGCTAGCTTGCTCTGCCATGAGTTTGCTTTGTGGAAGCTGTCGGCCTCCCTCTTTGCGTTCTTTCACCATTCGTATCGTCTAGACCCAGAATAACCCAGAAACAGCCAAAATACCACGCCGTATTAGCACAAGTACATAGTCTGTGTCACTACGGCCTTGCAAGCATCATCGCTCTATGCTGTAGTCACCAAAAACACAAGTGGGAGGAATCACTGGCAACGCATCGGAGCGTTGTGTTCCTCTGCGTTGCCCAGGAGTGGAGATGCTTTGGCAATTCTTGGAAGTTCGCTTGAAGCTAATCTGAGACTAGCCTAATAGGCTGGTGGGAGAGCGACTAAGCCAATTCAAAGGGCAATGATTGGCTGATATTCTGCGCCATCTGCCAGTTATGTCCAATCATCGATAACATCGAAGGTTCTTCAAGGCACTTGGGGCGGGAAACTCGAATCGGTAACGGCAACCAATGGAAATGGAGACGGCGCTGAGCGCTACGACGTCCGTTCCGTGGGGCATCGTGCTCCGCCGACTCACCCCTGTCGCGTCTGCTACGTCGCGCTTGACGGCTGTGCGCTGGCTCAACAGCGCGCACGTGCTCAACGCCACGACGACGCCCGAGACGTGGCGCCACGTCGCCGAAGCGCTCGACGTCATGGCGCTTGTCGCGCGCCTCAACGTCGAGCACTGGAAGCGCGGGCTCAAGCGCGTGTGGTCGTCGTATGCGTCACAGTGGCGCGTTACCTCCATTGACAGAGCCGCGCAGTTTGAGATCGGCCTCGTCATCCACGTGGAGCAGCTTGAGATGCTAATGGCACTTGCCGAACGCGCGCTCGACGTGGAGCGGGTCCGTCATCACCACGCCATGGCAAGGGAAACGATTTTGGCGTACTATATGCGAGAAGGCGAACAGCGCGTGCCGACGAATCCGACGCGACCGCGCATCCCCGTGCGATTTGTGCTTCCGGCTTCACTCTCAGTCGAGACCATTGCGCGTGCGCTGCTCTTGACGCTCCAGATTGTTGCGAGTCAACGTGGCCCCCGCGCAGATACTCACTACGGTTTCGTGGCAAGCACCGTGGCGGACCGCGCACTGTTTGAAGTCACGGATATCGAGCTCGACAATCGCTTAGTGCTCAACATGAAGAGTCTTCAGTACCTCGACAAACTCGCGCAGCTCGGTGTAGTCATCCACAACATTCCACGCATCAACTTTGAAGCCAACGTCTCGCAGTCGAATGCAGACAACCACGACGCGTTTGGCTTGGTGGAAACGATGCATCGCCTTGTCGCAGGGATTGGATCGAGCTTTTCTGGTGTTCAGAAACTCTCGATTTCTTCCCGCACCGCTCACGGGCATCTTTTCCCGTTGTTGACGGCAGCACAAGTCAGCAAATCGTTACGAAAACTAACCATTCACATTGCGCAAGGTGTGCCCGAGGTTCCGGGCCAGGTTGATAGGCACCTTCTTGGATTTTGGCGTTGTGTTGCGTACACAATCTTCAGTCCTCATGCCCACCACAAGATCTCACGCCTACAACTCGAGCTGACAAACTTCCGTGCTGAGTACGTGGACGCCATTCGAGCCGTCTTGTGCACGTGGCGTCCGGTTTCGGCTGAAGATTTTGGAGCAAGGATGTTTGACCGTTTACTTGGCCGACCTTCCACGCTTCTCGCGTGCTCGAAGGTATACCTGTTTGACCCCAAGAAGCAAAACCAAGATATAATTCCCTTCACATTACCGGCTCCTATGATACTACGCGTCATTGAGCAGGCCGTCGCTAACGAAGATGCCAGGACCGTTATACTTCCTGGGTGGGGAAGAGCCTGGGTTCATGGCCGCGCGCCGGTGGTCAGCGCAAACGCTTCACAGAGCAAGCTGACGAAGAACATTGCCCGAAGCTTCAAGAAGATCAACATATTCAACTTTGACGAAGCATCGAAGCCTGCAGCGACGATTTTGATGGGCCTGATTGGAAGAAACGTCGAAGAACTGGAAGTCATGAAGAGTGACATTGTCTTGGATGGATGGTTGAAGGAAGTGTTTCCGTCTCTTCCTCGTCTTCGGAAGCTCCACGTCGTTAACTCCCGAATCTCGAGTTTGGATGCATTGCTTGAAGGCTTGATGTCCAGCAATGCGAAGGTTACGTGCTTAAACCTCGATTGTGCTCTCCATGGCGACCCAGATGAGTTCATCCGTTTTTTTGCTGCGCTTGGAGACCCTTGTCATCGTTTGTCTAAGCAGTTGGGTGAACTTCACTTAAAAGTCCGGATTCAAGACGACATTCTCCCCGCCTTGCGTCGACTCAGTCATGCACTTTGCGTTAACCGCCATCTTCACACATTTCGACTTCGATTCTATCCTGCTCCAACTCAAGCCCAACTCGAAGTCATGGTGCGTGAACTCTCTCTTCATGTCGCAGCCAAGCCAATCTGCCGACTTGCGCCTCTCAGTACCCGCCGGAAGCTCGCTTTTCTCAGTGCAGTGACCCATCGAGGCGACAAAACATCACTCGCGGCAACACTCCAACAGATCGACACGAAAATGCTCGCGAACATCTTCCGATTTGCGAGTGTCGGCATCAAGCGCGACGTCCAGATCTCGTTTGCTAGTCAACCTGCTCAGGCATAAGCTCCATGCTGGTCGACGGAAGTTTATGTGTCCCCACTTTGCGTTTTCTCTGTTTCTCCGCTACCATCAACCCAGTAGCCCAAAATCTCGCGCCAGTACCATGTACGGCTTGCTTCTTCTGCTCAAACTCGCCATGCAACAGGACTCGGTCCAGTGTGCATCTGGAGCGTTGAGTACAAGTCAACAAGCGTAGAACCAACAGTGACCAAGCACAAGAGCGAACGAGGAATCGTACGCAACACTTCTTTTTCAATAGAGAGAGACGAACAACCTCACCTTCCTCGTCATCGAAATGCGCAGACCCTGGCACTTCAGGATCCTTTCACCACACGCACACACAGTTTGACGGACCAAACCCATTCGCCTGAAGCAACACGATCACCTGACAAACATCCCCTCGTACAACGCAGCCAACTCGGCCGCCGCGCCTTCTCGGTCCGTCGTAAAGTGCACGCGACGCCACGTCGCCGCGCCAAAGCTGAAAATGTGCCGCACAAGTTCGGGTGACAGTTGCGCGCCAGCCTTCGTGTGACGCAAGACACTGAGGAGGCCCATGCGCGTGGGGGGTGGGAGCGGCACGCGCTTCACGAGTTCGCCGCCAAAGCCGTAGTCTTCAAGGTCCCAGCCCATGTTGAGGTTTTGCGGGCGGCCGTACAAGTGGAAATGCGTGAGGCTGTGGTTGCCGCAGAGCATTGGCTCCATCAAGTCGTCCGTGGACGAACGGAACGTGTCGCTCCAGCCACGGCCGACGCGCAAACGGTGCAACGTCTGGACGAGTCGGTCGGGTCCACGCTCGCCAAGACGCTCGAGGAACGTTTCGAGTGACGCAGTCGACATGTCCTTGATGTCGCGCAAGTCGAGCGACGAGACGTGGAACGTCGGCTGGTCGAACAAGCGCGTAATTGCGTCCATCGAGCGAAGCGAAAAGCCGCGAAGACGGAGGCTCTGGACCTTCGGGCAGAGACGCGCAATGTCACGAACGTTCGTGGCGTCAAGGTCCTCGGCTTCGAGTGCGAGGCCCGTGATGTTGGGACCCACGAGTTGGAGCAACGGTGCGACGAACCCTTTGGTCGTGAGGGACGCTGCCATGCGACGCACGCGTGCGTCTGGCATGTTGCCGAGCACAAACGTCTCGAGTGGACGAACTCGAAAAGGCGTCGCGATCGGTGCATCAGCCGGAGTTGTCTGCGCGCGCTCAACTTGGCAAAACCCAAAGCCTGGGATTAAAATATCCACCGCGGTCGCCGACGGATCGTCGTGGATCACCATGGCCGTGTACGTGAACGACGACTGGACATTGAGGACGAACGAGCTGAAGCCGTACGCTCGGATCGACGCATTGCTCGCGACTTGGACGTATGGGCGAGACTTGGACACGATGTTTTGGTTGTCATTCTTGTTCAACATGGCCTTGTAGAGCTGGACGAGCGGGTCGCGAGCACGCGCAATCTCCGTAGCGGTAGTCAACAGCGCCGTACTCATCTGGAATCGACTCAGCTCGAGCGTCGTGACCGAACTCTGCGACGCTTTGCTGAAGAACGCGAACGCAAGCCACTTCCACACGCGCGCGAGCGTATTTGCGTCAGCCGATGAAGCCTCAATACGAACAGTCTTGACGACAGTCGTCGTGGCGATCGCCGACAAGAACGACAGCATGTAGAGCTCTTCCATGTCTCTTCCATGTAGATGCCCGGGAGGTCGAGGGTATCGAGCTGCGCGAAATTCCCGTTCGGGAGAAGTCGGTGGCCAAGTGCTGTCGACAGAAAAAGTCCCCAGCCGAGTCGCAGATTGCTTTGGTCGGTCTCGGTTCCCTTCGACGCAGGGAGGACGAGTGAGGCGACGTGGACGCCTGTCTCAATGAGGCGACGCAGCGCGCGAAGGAGATCGGGAGCAAGTTCAAAAGCCCGAAGATTGAGGTCGACACTGTGGATGTAAAACCCGGGGCGTGACCGCGTGTCACTTCCCACACTCGCGGCGTACCACGCGGCCTCAATCTCTTGGAGCTTGAGCACGGTCTTGGTCACGCCTTGAACGATACGGATCTGGTTCAACGCCGTCGTCTTGTTCGGTGAAATGGCAAGCCTGATCGGGACCGGATCCATGATCTTCTCGAGCCAATTGACTGGTGCGTTCTTCTTGTCGACGGTCGCGGCCGTCGCAGCGAGTTGTTTCACGTCGCGCTTGAACGCGTCGCTGTCATCGTCGGGTGAGAGCGCATAGTGGAGGATCTCCCAGTGATAAAACACGGGCGAGAGGTCCGAGTCAATCACAAATGAAAACTGACGCGGGTGCTATTCGTGCGCGACTTGGAGCTTCATGAACTTTTGCACGAGGTACTTGGAGCCGCGGATAAACTCGCCGAGCCACGACTTGTAGTCGGCGCGCGCCAGCACCGCGAGCACGCGAAGCGCTTCGCCGACCGAACGGTAGCGCGCCGAGCGCTCAGTGAGCGGGACGCCTTTGCGCGCATCCAATTTGCGACTTTCGAGGTGCACGTCGGTCCACCAATCGTCGACTTCGCGGCCAATGCGCACTGCGTGCGTGTCGTCGCGCTCGGGGTCGCAGAACGATACGCGCGATGCAACGCGCTTGAACCACGGCTTGAGAAAGAGCCACTTGGACCGAAGCTTTGGCGCCCAGAGCTCGCGCGCGTGGAAGCCACTGAGGTCTTTCGTCCAGTTGCTCTCGGAGCCCGAGTCGTCACCCGACGATTCTCCTTCGTCATGGTCTTCGTCGTGGTCGCTGTCGCTGTAGTCTTCCCACTCGTCCTCGCCGCTGTCGCTCGCGGCGTAGGCGTTCATGCTGTCGAGTGCTGTGGTGGCAGTCGGAGAGAAAAGAGCGCGAGTAGAGCGCAAGAAGCACCGATGGCGCGGGAGAACCCTCGGATTGCACGGGCCAAGACTGCTGGAGCTCCTCACTTCCCCGCGTGAGTGACATTTCTGATGCACTGTATTTAAGCCTATCAATACGGCCCGGTCAGACCGATCAGATTCTGAGGCGGTCGGATATGGGTACACCCAGCAATCACATCGAGTGCAGCTTCATGTTGGTCAGACACTTCTTGGAGCCGCCACTGGAAGGAAACCAGTTCCGCGATGTCGTCTACCGAATCACGGCCGCTTGTTGCAGTCAAGAGACGGGTGTTTGTGCTCCAACGGCCACTGACAATCAATCGCTCGACACCAACTCCGAGACCAAAGGAGCTCCCCTTGCGCGTCCTTCGCCACTGCGCTCGCCATGGATCTACAGAGCATCCAGATAGTCCTCCTGTTGACGATGAGGCCTCGGGAGTCGTCACGCCTGGAATGAGCACAGTCCCTCCGTTGGATGTCTCCATATCAGACTCTATTTCCCGCTGACTCAGAGGGAAGTACATGTACGGAGTGATACGGAGATGTCGACCACATGCGTTTGCTCTTGTGCTGCTTCTGCTGGTGCGGTGGATCGGCCTCTTGTCTCACGTCGCACGGTTTGGCGCCTGCATGATCGAGTGGATCTTTATCTCTCGAAAGATTCCGAAAAATCCATTTTCGTCACAGCTGATGTGGCCATATCAGCGAGAAGCTTCAATAGAAGCCGGTCTGCTTTTGATCAAGTTCATCCATTTCGAAAACGGTTTTGAATAGAAGACCGTTAGTGGATTCATTTTGGACATGGGTGCGCCGACTTGAACCCAAACCACTTCTCACCATACAAACAGGCAGCCAAAAATGATATGCGCCGCGCCGCTTGACCAAAAGATCGAGAAGCCAACCCAGCGCAATTGGGGGCATAGCCAGGCCATGTCAGGGTGCCTGACCTCGCAAAATGTTTCGATATCAGCAAGCGAGTGCCACGCTGTGGCTGCTCCAGCGCTGCCGTGCCCACAACGCGCCAAGAGTGCACCCACCGCACCGTCTATGCTTCCTCTCGGGGGCATGCCTGACCTCGTGCGAAACTCGCACTCTGAAATTATCGAGGTCAGGCACAGGCCGCCAACGAGGTCAGGCACTCGCGCTTCCCCACTTGATCCCGACGAAAATCCAAGGTCTCACCTAGTGTTCAGCACAACCGGACCCAGGAAACATACACCAGCCAAGCGTAATAGACAATGCTCAATGTACCCATGGCTGTCCGCCGTTTGGCTTCAGCGTTTGTGCCCCATTCTCGATTCCGCTACATTGGGTTCAGATCCACAACACCATGTCTACTGCAAGCGTCGATCTGCTGAAAAGCCCAGCGTCTTCCACGGTCTCGACACTCGACGACGACCACGGTCTCCGATATTCGCTCGAGCTCACCGATGAGTCATTCGTGGACGACTGCAAGCCAGTCGCGTCCCATCACGCGCTGCCAGCGTGGACAGATTCACAGTCTGTGATCCACGACATTCAGGACAACGTCATTGGCCACCGCGACCTCTTCGACACGCCGTACGGTCTCAAAGCGATTCAATATGCCGACTGGACGGCGAGCGGTCGGTCGCTCGCGTGCATCGAAGACTTTCTGCGCGACCGCGTCTTGCCGCTCTACGGAAACACGCACACGACGACGTCGATCACCGGGCTCCAGACCACGTCGTTCCGCGACGAAGCGCGGCAGATCATTGCGCAGGCTGTCAACGCGCGGACGTCGGGCAAAGCGTCGGAAGACTGCGTCTTGTTCACGGGCCAAGGGACGACGAGCGCAATCAGCAAGCTCGTCACGGCGCTTGGGCTTCATCAGCCGCTTGCGTCGACAGATCCGAATGACCGACCAGTCGTCTTTGTCGGGCCGTTTGAGCACCACTCCAACATCCTCCCGTGGCGCGAGAGCTGCGCCGACGTGATCCAAATCCCTGAAGACCGCGAAGGGAAGCTTGACGTGGCGTTCCTCGTCCACAAGCTCCAGCAGTACGCGCAGCAGCCCCTCAAGATCGGTTCGTTCTCAGCCGCGTCCAACTTGACGGGTGTCCTCACAGACGTCGACCACATTTCCGCTGTGCTCCATCTCCACGGCGCGCTTGCGTTCTGGGACTATGCGTCCTGTGCGCCGTACGTTCCGATTGACATGAACCCGATGACCAGCGGTCCGATGCGGCCCTACGTCTACAAAGACGCCGTGTTCTTCTCTGGCCACAAGTTTGTCGGCGGCCCCAACTCGCCTGGTGTCTTGGTCTGCAAGAAACGACTGCTTGGGAACGCTGTGCCAACAGCGCCAGGCGGCGGCACCGTATTCTTTGTGACCAAGCACGACCACCGGTACCTCTCCAACAAGGTCGAGCGCGAAGAAGGCGGGACACCAGATATTATCGGGAGCATTCGCCTTGGCCTTGCGTTTGAGCTCAAGCAGCGCGTGCACCCGACGCACATCATGACGATTGAACGCTCCCACGTGCAGCACGTACGCCAGTCACTCGCGTCGAATCCCAATATCGTCTTGCTCGGCCGCAACGACCTCGACAAGGTCCCGATCTTTGCGTTCCTCGTGCGCTGGGGCGATCGGTTCCTCCACTTCAACTTTGTCTGTGCACTTCTCAACGATCTCTTTGGTATCCAAACGCGCGGCGGGTGTCAGTGTACCGGGCCGTACGCCACGCGGATTCTGGGTATCACAGACGACTATTTGTACGCGTTTGAGCGCGCAATGGTCGACAAGCAACTTGTTTTGCGCGCGGGCTTCTCGCGCATCAGTTTTCCGTACTTTTTGCGGGACGACGACGTCGAGTACATTCTTGAAGCGCTCCATTTCGTGGCCGACCACGGGTGGAAGTTCTTGCCATTCTACCGCTTCAACTACAAGACCGGCGTCTGGAAGCACCACTCGCGGTTCACGAAGTTCCCAAACCGCCAGTGGCTCTCGAGCTTTTCGACGCGCACGTCAGATGCGACTACCGCTGACGTACCGGCGCGACTAGAGTCGGACATCGAGCTGCGAGTCCACCAGCAAGCCAACTTGAAACAAGCGCGCGACTTGGCCGACGATATTATGGCTCGTCGACAAAAGGTACCGGACGTGACGTCGCTCGGCGAGATTCGAGACGCTCATTACGACACGTTGCGGTGGTTTGTGTACCCGTCCGAAGCCATCGCGGCGATCCGAGTCAGCAAGAAGCCCGAGCTAGCGAGTGTGATTGCTGGACCCGTCCAGCCGCACAAGTACCTCAACTTTGACCCGGCACTCGCGTACTCGAATGTCGAATCGGTTGGCTCGTTGCAGGCAGCGAGACCGCACTGGACGCAGCTGGACGACCGCCAAAGCGAGTCACAAACCAACTTGGGTGACATGATCGAGCTCGACCGTCCAACACAGAGTCCAGAGAAAGAGATGGATAAAATGCCGGTCGTGGATCGTGTGGTCGACACCAAGCGTCCGCTTCGTTCGACAGAGCACGCTCCTTCCACCAACGCAAGATCATCCGTGGCATTTGCTCACGCCCAGCAATCGACCGACGCTATCACACGCTTGGTCAAGGCTGCAAAAACGTTTCCCACGCCTCCTTCTGTCATGATGAAATGGGTCGGGACGGCTATCGCGCAGTACAACATGATCCAAGAAGGCGATCGGCTGCTCGTCGCGGTCTCGGGCGGCAAAGACTCGCTCGTTCTCCTCCACATCTTGCTCCACCTCCAGAAACGGTCGCCGAAGACCTTCAAACTTGCATGTGCGACAATCGACCCGGGCACAAACGCCTACGATCCACGCCCGCTCACGACGTACATACACTCGCTTGGTCTTCCGCACTTCTACATTCGTGACAACATTGTCGAACGCGCGAAAACCGACTTGCGCTGTCACTCGGTGCTCGCGTACACGTCGCGGATGAAGCGCGGCGCGCTCTACACGTGTTGCCGACAGCACAAGTACAACAAACTAGTCTTGGGGCACCACTTGGACGACGTGGCCGAAAGCTTCTTCTTGTCGGCGATCCACAACGGCCAGCTGCGGACCATGCGCGCCGCGTACTGGAACGACGACAACGATGTCTGCGTCATTCGGCCGCTCGTACTGGTGCGCGAACACTCAATCAAGCTGTTTGCACTCGACGCACGGCTCCCGGTTGTGAACGAGAACATGCCGCAGGGCTTTGAAATGCCGAAAGAACGTCAACGAGTCAAAGGCATGCTCTCGAAAGAAGAGAGCTTGTTTCCCGAGTTGTTTGGAAGCCTTCGCCGCGCACTGGAGCCACTGCTGTCGGGAGAAGGAATGAATACGACGACTGCGGTGAACACTGGCAACGCAAAGCTCGCATCCGTAACGAAGACGCCGTGGGAAGGAGAGCACAGCGCAGACGCGGGGAAGAAAAAGCGAAGCAACATGCAAGAGACGCTGAGAAGGTTGCTCCGGAAGATAGCCGTGTAGATCAGAGACAGTATTTTGAGCCTTGAACAATGAGCTGTTGCCAGTGCACTCGATATCCGAGGCGCAAATGCCGTCACCTCGAGTTCTAGTTGAAGGAGTCGACTTCTGTCCATACTCGACGCCAGACGCGATCCGCCGCAAAAGTACGCGAGCGTCACGCTGATCACCAAAATGCGAACTCTGTTGAAGCAACATGCGTGGCGCATGATGGCAGTGTACTTGGACAATTTTGTCGAGAAACTTGAAAACAGTTCCTTTCGTTGGTTTGAATTGCGTGTGCTCGAATGACTGCCTCACCGCAGCGCAAACGGCATTTGTTCATGGAGAAACTCGAGATACTCCGAGTCGAGGTCGCGTTCCGTGTACGCTCGCCGCCACACACGATCCGCTGCAAAGTCGAAAATGGCTTGGATCACATCAGATCCCAACAGACCACCGGCTTGGTTCTGGGCTCCCAACTCTCGCACGACGCTCAGGAAAGCGATGCAACGCGCAAACGGCAACGGGTAATTCCGGAGAAGCTGGCCGTTAAACCAATAGTTGGAGAGCTTTCACTTCGCATCTTCATCGTCGTCGTCGCCATCACTGTTGCCATCGTCGTCATTGTCGTCGTCGCTGATCCGAGGCTCGGCATTGAGCATTTTTTGGAACATTATAAAATGCGTCAGCCGGTTGTTGAGTCGAAGCAAGCGGACAATTGTGCGGTGCGTGACGCGGCGAAACGTGCCAGTGTATCCTTGGCCAACGCGTAGTCGCTGGAGTAACTTTTGCATCGGATGTGGCCCGTCTTCTGGCGTCAATCGAGTCAAAAAGGCTTCAAAGGCTTCAATGTTGGTGTGAAGATGGCTTAGGTCGAGCGATGTGATGCACGGCGTTGGCGACTCGTACAACCGCGAGACGACGTCCAGCGAATCGACCGTGAGTCCGTGGAGTCGCAGACTATGGAGATTTGGACACAGTCGCGCAGCCATTTCGACATCCTCGTCGTTGAGAAGATCGCACGCCAGTTCGAGCGACGTCAGCGTCGGTCCCGCAAACTCGAGGAGTCGGTGGTGGAACGCTCTCATCAGAGCGTACTGTGCGTCGGTGTGTCCGTCGGCACGGACATGGTGAATGATGCAGACCTTGAGGGTCTCAAGCGGGACTGGGGTCTGACTAGTTGGTACAGTTTGCTCGTCGCATGCCGTGATGCTCTCTCTCGAAACTTGGCAGAACCCAAAGCCTGGGACAAACACGTCGACGGTCGGTTTCTTTGGCTGGTCCCGAATGATCTCGCCTGTGTATGACCTCGTGGTGTTGAGAGGTTCTTGTCGTCCCGGCACTCCGCGAGGCGTGATGACTGCGCCGCTGGCGACTTGGACGCGAGAGCGATCCGATGGAGCTAGCATGCACGAGTGATCGCGCTTGGTTGTCACAGCTTTCCACAGATCACCGAGCGGATTGTTTGAGGCGTCGCCGCGCTCGAAATCTCCATGTGCAATGGAAACCAACTTGAGGAATCCCATTTCCAGCGTATCGATTGTGTTGGTCGGCGTTGTGCTGCTGAGTATCGCATACTCGAGCCAAGACCACATGCGGCGCTGATCGGCAGGCTTCAATTCATGGAGCTTGTGAAAGTCGAGCGACAGCCGCTTCAACACGCGTGTCTCACGAAGCACCGAACAGAGAGGAATCATAAACGCTTCTGTCATATAGAGCTCCGAGACGTCAAGATGGTCGATCTGCTCGGTACGTCCCGCATCCTGTGAACGACCTCCAAGGGCGGTCGAGACCAAAGCCGCCCACGCCAATCGCAACTGACTTTGATCGACGCCGCTTTCGATCCGTTCTTTGGAAGAACTAGGGACGTCACTCGGATACCGGCTTCCAGAAGCTCACGGATCGCGTCAAAAATACTCGGGTGGATGGAAAGGTATCGGAGATTGAGCTCGACCGACTCAAGACAGAACCACGGGCGTGTTCGAGTTTCCTTCGCGCCGTTGCTGTTGCGCTCTCTGATCACCATGAGTTCTCGGATCGACTGCGATATGTGCCAGAGGATCTTCAGCTCGTTCTCGACGTTTCTCCCGTCCGTGCCATCAGGCTCGATCTTGAGGTTGATCGGGATCTCCCCAAACAGACCATCGTCGCGTCCTCGACGTCTTGCGATCTCGACGACCTTGACCAAAGCTTGAGTAAACTTGTCGCTGACGTCTTCGTCTCCTAGCATGCACTTGAGCAGATCCCATTCATAGTAGAGCGTCTCGAGGTCCTGGTTGAAAACGAAACAAAACTGGCATGGAATCTCGGGGCAATGCAGGAGCTCTAGATAGAGAGGCGCTTGAAAGCCTGCGTGAAGGACCATCCCGCCGATCCACGCGTTGTAGTCGACGCGTGAGACCACAGTGAGCAGCACGAGCACTTCACGGACGGCGCAGAGTGGCTTCGCGCGCCACGCAGGATCTACATTCTTGCTTCGGGCTCGCCACCCGACGGCTGCGACGTTCCCGGCAAATAGTTCCATCCACAGATCGCCCATCTCACGGCCAATGCGCACAGCGTCCGAATCGGTACGCTTTGTGTCGCTGATCCACACGCGACTGGCAATGCGCTTGAACCACTTCTTGAGAAAGCGCCACTGCGGCGGCGGCCGCACGGCATAGATCATGCGGTCGTTCGAGTCGACAGTGTAGTCATCGCACGACCAGATGCCGTGATCCGAGCGACCGTCGCTGTTGCTGTCGCTGCGCTCGTCGACGCTCGTGGCTCATGTCTTGTTTCGGATCTCTTCGAATCCCCACTTTAGCAACTAGAGGCGGCGTAGTGACATTTACGGAAATACTGGGCTCAAACATCGAAATTTAGGATATTCGGCAGCATTTCCTCAAAAAGCGAAACGTTGCTGGTCACCTCGCCAAACGTCTCTCTCAAACCCAGAGGATCATTGGGAGCACGCAACGGGTGCAAGTTGTCAATGCTCTCGTGGTTCTTGTTCTTCACTAACTTCGCTGACTCAAAATCGGATCTGGACGTTGCGCTTCATGCCTCGACCGGCAAACTGAATGATATTCCCGAGCATTGCAGCGTCGAGTTGTTCGAGAATCGGCCCGAGCGACACTCCATCTCCTCGATGACTCATTGCACTGAGAAAGGCGAGTTTTTCTTGGATACCAAGCGACGCGACTCGACACACTGGTTTGGCTTTGACGTGATGCGAGAGCTCGTGCATGATGGCATCTCGTTGGATGCGAGTCGGAGACGGATGAAAGTGCAGGTGACGGCTGTAGAGACTACGGTTGATGTGAAGTGCGTCGCTTAGCGCACGAATAGTCGGAATAATGTCGGCTTGGGTCTGCACTTTCAAGTGGAGGTTGCCCAATTGCGAGAACAGTCGGTGACAAGGATCACCAAGTGCGTTGAAGAGCCGAGTAAACTCGTTTGCATCAGCCTCGATGTCGCAATTGAGAACCAAGCTTACGAATGAAGCCTTGCCGGACGCCGCACGGTTAACCAACGTATCCAAGCTGGCGATGCGGGAGTCGACAATGCGAAGTTGCTGAACGCGAGGAACGTATGGGAAAATGTCCACCAACCAGTCATCCAAGACTGTATCTTCAGCCTTCCTGACTTCCAGTTTGTTCACATGGCTTCCAATCAAACTCATCAAGATCGTCGCAGCATGTTTCGATGCTTCGTCAAACGACAGGATGCGGATCTTCCGAAAGCCACAGGTAGTGTTCAACGTTGCGCTAGCCGCCGGTGCATCATTTACGGTTAGCAAGGCCTGGCCCTCAAGAACCCAGGCTTTCCCCCACCCAGGAAGCAGCACTCTCGTAGCTTCTTCGTCGGCGTCGGCATGCTCAATGACGCATAGATCCATCGGGGTCGGCAGGTGACAGAGGCGCGCATGGTTTGTTGCCTTGGGGTCGAACAAATAGACCTTTGAACACGTCAGATGCTCAGGGTTCCGGCCAAGTAAACAGTCAAATATGCCAGCCCCGAGGGCATCAGGCGATACGGGGCGCCAACCACACAATACGGCCCGAATAGCATCCACGTGTTCAGCGCGGAAGCCTCTGAGCTCGAGATGGAGGCGTGTAATGTTGTGTTCAGCGTGCGAACTGAAGATCGTGTACGCAACACAACGCCAAAAATCGATGAGGCGCCCACCACCCCGAGCTGGAACCTCAAATGCGTCTTGGGAAGCTTGGATAAACAATTCCCGGAGGCTGTTGCTGACTTGTGCTGCCGTCAAAATCGGGAGGAGATGGTCGTAAGCACTAAGAGAGACGGTGAGGCTTTGAACGCCAGCAGAACTTGGCCCGATGGCTGAAACGGAGCGTTGCAGGCATCCCACCAAGCTGTGCGCACCGTAATTCGCCGTACTCGGTCGTAAAATGTCACTGCCCAAGTCGAGGCGCGGAATGCTGAGCACACTAACACCGAGCTTTGCAAGCTTGTCGACGTATTGAAGACCAGGCATGTTCACCAACGCGTCCGAATGAAACTAGATGCCGGTGACTTCAAACAACGCGCGGTCCGGCATCGTACTCGGAGCAAACTCTTCGTCGAGCGAAAGGTTGCGCACACCACGTTGGCTCGCGGCAATCTGCAGTGCCTGCAATAGTCCACGCGTGGTGGGATCGGCGGTCGGAGATACGGGGAACTCTATCTGCACGCGGATGCACGGTCGCGTCGGAGGCGAAACTCTAGCTTCGCCAGTTTCCTCACAGTATGCTGCAATCGCTTGGCTGATGTCAACGTAGTAGTGGTCGAGAGGTTCCGTGTTGAGTATGTGTCTTGCAAGTGCTGTGAGCATGTCGAGATGCCGGTAGTGCACAATTAAGCCAACCTCGAACGGCGCTGAGTCCGGTGGAAAGTACCACTGTCGCACACTTGTCGGTCATAGTCGCTTGAGCTCGCGCTTCCAATCCCTGGGAGCAGCGCGGCCGATGAGGGACAGCACGTCGAGCGCTTCGCCAACGTGACGCCATGCCTCTGGCGGCGACGTCGAGTTGAGGACGTCCGCGCTGTTGATCCAGCGCACGGCGGACGCACGCGTGTCGCGACCGCAAGCTACTGGCACGAGCCGTTGTAGCACGTCGTTCCATGGGCCCGTGAAAAGACTTGGAACGCCAGTCGCCATCGTCACTTCCCCTTCCCTTTGTGTCTCTCGTTTGCTCGATCAGAAGATCACAGTACCTTAGTTTAGCCTAGTCTAGTACCATGCCCTCGATGTCATTACTTGCCGCTAAAGAGGGGTTTCGACAATACCGGTATCCGCAGACCACGATTTTCCCGCGCACGCTCGTCATGGCCGACGACGGCGTCCGCGACCGCAGCGGCAGTGAGCACAGCGACAGCGACAGCGAGAGTGAGAGCGGCTGGGGCCGCGGCTTCTTATCCGACAGCTCGTACACCGTCGACGACTCGAACCGCATCATCCACGTCACGCGCCCCAAGCCGCAATGGAAGTTCCTCGCCGAGTGGTTCCGCCGCCTCGCCGGGCGCTGCAGCATTAGGGATCGACGTGATTGTCGACGACGGCTCAACGACGGGGTACGAAGGCATTGGACGCACGCGCGAAGTCGATGCAGAATGGCGCGCGTCGCAGCTCCGCGGCGTCCGCGACAGCGTACTCCTGCTCTCAGCGCTTGCGCACGTCGACTACAAGTCGTGGATTGGTGGGATGGTCCGCAAAGCGGGGTTCCCCGCGCCACTCCAGCTCCAGCTCGGCGTGTGCCCCGAGATTCCGCGCGAGTTTTGCTTCTTCCTCAACTCGTACTTGGATCCAGTCTACTACCAATGGGATTTGCTTCAGCATATCATGGGCGATGAAGACTTTGGCGAAAGGTTTACGCAAGACCTCGCCAAGATTGTCGAGATTGCCAAGACCAACGGCCGTGAAGAGAACCTTTTTCACGCCATTCCAATCAAACTCGCGATCGAGCCCGAAGAGAGCGACGACCTAGAGAACGAATTGACGATTCTGCGAGGCGTGACGGAGACTGTGCGTGGGCTCTTTGCTATGAACGAACGAAGCGGCAGTGCCACCGACCGAACGCGGCCGTACTTTCGCTTCGAGTCGATTGATCTCAACCTCCGAGGCTTTTCGCTGCATCCTGAAGTCTTGGATGCGATCCGGGTTCTGCTCGAGACGGGTGTTCATGTGAATAAGCTCAAGCTTCCGGATCAGGATGTCCAAGGAGAGATGAATGACGCCAGGTTGCGCCAAGCGTGGAGCGACTTGGTGGTCACGATGCTTGGCCATCGCTCGCAAGGACCAGGGAAGCTCGGGTACTTGGAACCATCGGAACGCTACATGACCGACATGTTTATGATTTCGCTATGCTCCGCGCTTCGAGAGACGCGCGTGTTGACGAACCTGTCGATCAACTTTGTCCAGCTGCACGAGCAGATCCCGGCGTCGCAGCGGCGTTTGTGGACGTGGCTTGACTATGCGCTCTTCAGTTCGACGCCGTTGAATACGATTGACACGCTCCAGCTCGAGAGTATCAAGTTGCGGTCGATTGTGAACGCGGGGGCCGTGCGCGGCGGTGACTGCGCGGATCCAGTCGGTCATTTGTGGCGCACAGTGATGGCAGATAGCGACGAAGTGGAGCTGCTACCTGACCCACGCCCCACGATCCAGATTGCCAGTGGCGCTGGTGTCACGCTTCAAGGATTGAATGGACAAGGACTGGAGCTGACACTCACGACTCCATATTCTGGCGTCCTTCGTGATGATCCAAGCAAACCAGTCGTCGACGCGCTGGTTGTGGGTGTCGGTTTCTGCATCATTCCGAGAGCGTGTGTGTCGCCATCGTCAGTCGTCTCAGCCGTCTCGACGAACGCACCACGACCAATTGAGAGCCTCAAACTGCACATAATCCACAACGTTCGATACGACGGAGAAGGCGAAGACATCGAAGACGTCATGCGCACGTTCAACGAGCGGCTGCTTCAGTTTGTTGGGCCAACTCTAACGGCGTTAGATCTCGGTTGTGAGCTGCTGGATGAACGAGACATTGAGATCGCGTCTCGTCTATGCCCACATCTCCGCAGCTTGTGTCTCCACGGCATGTGGGTCGAGTCCATGGATGATATCCTCAACCTATACGAGTCGCCCAACACGTGCAACATCTCGTCGCTTGATTTGAGCCATTTCCATGTTGATATTGAAGACCTGGAGGCATTCCTCACGTCTCTGACGCCAGAGAATGGCCACCACCCGATCCAAGACAAGCTCGAACGACTGCGTATTGGTCGCGGATATAGTGCAACGTTCCGGAACGAGACGTTTAGAGCCATCCAACGTCTTCTCTTGACCAACAACAAACTCACGCACTTCGTCATGTTCCAGCGCGATAACCAACGTCTACGCGGTCGGCGTGGTCAATGGCTTGACGGCGGTAGTGACGACGAAGACGAAGAATGGAGTTTGGCGCAGTGGGGTTTCAACGGGGAAGTCCTCCCGAGCCGACCGTTCCCTCTCGATCGGAGTCTTGCGTTCGTCAGTGTCGTGCGGCAGTGGGCAAAGCAGGACCACGACGGTGGCAAGCTCGGCTCGGATCTGATTCGGCACATTTTCTCGTTTGCGACCGACGTCGTTTGGCGTCGCGCGTTCACAGAGCGTGACGTCGAGTCGGAGCTCTTGGCGTTCATGCGGCAGCAAATGCCCCAGCTTTTTGCGTAAAAAGGAAACCATGCAGTAGGAAATTGATAGCTGGCATTTCTGGACGTTGTATGTCGAAGTGATGAATCACCATTGGGCCAGTTCGACAGCGCCATTCTCGTCGAGATTTTCCAGTTTGCTGCGTCAGGGCGGGCGCGAGAAGTCCAGATCTCAAGTACACGATGATCCAGCTCGTCTGTGGAGCTGACCGGCCGATCGAGCAACCTTAGCGGGTTGGCAACTGAAGTGACAACATTTCCATAGTTTCCTGAAACAAGATACTACTAACACCTCGGATGCAAGGGACCACTGCATGGAGCACATCAATACGCCCTCTTGGAAACCAGTGGCATCGAGTGCTTGGTTGGTCGGCCACCAAACGGTTACGTCCATTGCGTCGACGGTGTTGAGCTCAATGGGAATGCTTGCGGTTGCTGTTGGAATGATGGTGAAGTGGATGAATAGTAGCCCAAAGCGGTGGTGTCGTTCGAATGCTGTTGCCCCACGACCCCAACCGTTCCATGGTGTAGCAAATAGAAATCCATACAATTGCTGTTCTCGGTCGCATCACGTCCAGAGCATCTCTACTCTCTACACTGCACACACCAAGACGGCAAAAAACACGTTACATTTCTCCCTTTCGCGATGGAAAACCCTTGCCTACTGCGCGCGTCTTCGCGACGTTCACAGCAGTTACGGCGTGGCACGCAAGCGCAGCGTACTGTAGGCATAGCGCTGCTTCTTCTCGGCCGGCTTGAGGATCTGGAACGAGCACATGAGGGTCTCGTCGACCGACATCATGGCGCCGGCATTGTCAAACTCGCCGCAATAGTTGGGCGCGGAGAAGAGCGTCACGAGCTGGCGTTTGGCGAAGAACTCGTACCCGTCTTCGACGACCTGGTGCGCGCGGCAAATGAGCTCCAAGTCGTGGCGCTTGAGGAACTGCGTGACAATGTCGGGACCAAACGTGAACGAAATGCCGCGGTCATTCTCGCCCCAGCCCGTGATGTCGTTGTCCGGATCGGCCCACAAGAGGTCGCTGAGAAGCCCAGTATCCGGCAAGTCGGTTGGGCGCACGAGGCGGTTAATCTGCTCGAGGTTGCTCAGCTCGGGCGACAGACCGCCGTGCATGCACAGGATTCGTTCGTCGATGACGGCGGCGACAGGGAGGCAGTTGAAGCAGTCGGTGAACGTCTTCCAGAGCTTGACGCTATAGCGTCGCTTGCCTGTCACGATGTCAACTGTGAGTGCATGGAAAAGTCGTTTGTGGGTGGACGCATAAGGAAACGCACACTCATCGTAGAACCCGTACACTCGGTTCACAGACGCGCACTCGTGGTTGCCCCGCAAAATGAAAAAGTTCTCGGGGTACTTGATCTTGAACGCCAAGAGCAAGCAAATCGTCTCGAGACTCTGCTTGCCGCGATCGACGTAGTCGCTAGGGTTTGCACACAGAATACGATGCGAGCATTAGTATTGGCGTGTCGATTCCGCAGGTCAAAACGTAGTACAGTTTCGTATCCTAGTACGCACCCCAAGAAGAGGTAGTTGGCGTCCGGCGGAAAGCCACCGTACTCGAACATGCGCAGCAGGTCGTAGTATTGACCATGAATGTCGCCTACAGTGTCATACAGGGCTCTACGTGTCAACTACTATTGCGTGGCAGTGGCAGGACGCAGCGCAGGGCTCAGCGTACCACACACTTTGATGGGCGCAGCGAGCTCCAGCAGCATGGGCTGGCTCAGAAAGATCTCGCGCGACTGGCGGCACAGTCCGCGAATATCGCTCTCGGCCAAGTCCACTTGCTTGCCGGGGCGCGCATTGCGCACGCTCAAGAGCTTCTCGATTATCGCGTCGGCATTGATGGTTTCCATGTCGCCCGACATGGCCTACTACTGTTGTATTTCACTTTTGATCTGTGGGTTTCGTCGGAAAAGAGCGAGTGCGGCGTTCTCCACGCTGGCCTCCAGCCTGGCGGGACAGGCGCTTTCGCGGAGAGCACCCACAAAGTCCAAAGCCTAGAGTGGTTGAGGAAGCGCATGGAGTTCAGACAGAGAAAGTTGCGGCGGAAGGTGATGGGAAAAAGACAACCACTCATGGGCACACGACCATCATTTACCGGTACGGTAGTGTTATAGATTTTGATGGCCAAAAAAAGTCCTCGAATTTTGAGGAATCATCGGCCAAACAGCGCATGGATCGCGTCCAACACATCGGGATGCCGCGTAAACGTCCGCAAGTACTTGCCATTGTGCCGTTTCTCGACATTTCGGAATCAAACCTCCACTTTGCCGTCGAAACGGCTTGATCCGTGCTGGCCACCATCGTGATATCCACAGAAAACCGGGTTGGTTCTGTGTTCTTCAAGAGCCACTGGGCGAGATTCATGGCCCTAACGTCGAGGTTATCGCACTCGGACTCGCTCGAAACCGTTCGATCCACTTGGCCACGTGCACGTGTCCATTCTCTCGCGCGAGATCAACGAGCGTCTCGTCATCGCAGTTTGCAGACCACGGAAGCATGCGCACGACTCGAAAATGACCTCTCTGGACGGCCGTAAAGACCGCAGCATCGACCTCATCAATTGTCGGTGTCGTGTGTCCCAACAACCACTGCACAATGTGGGCGTGGCCGCCGTATGCAGCACGACGGATTGCGCCACACGGAACACAGTCCTTCGCGTGGAGCCACTTCACCACGTTCAAGTGACCATACGCTGCGGCTTGGCTGCCTGCGATGCTGGTCGGCTCGGCGCCATGAAGCACGAGCCACTCGAGCACATCGAGGTGACCATGCTCAGCGGCAGCAACAATGGATTGCGAAGATGCACTTCCCCATCCTTTGAGCACGAGAAACTCGACGCACTGGAGGGAGCCCTTTTCCGCCGCAGCGGCAACAGCGTGGTAGTTTGGAAAATACTTGATGTCTTCGTTCTCCATTGCTGCGAGGTACCAGCGTATAAAGTCGATGTGCCCGGATCTCGCGGCCCCGTAGACGCACGACAGCGACTTGTCCAATCGCCCTCGCTTCAGTGCCCACTGCGCCACGGCAATGCTTCCGCCTTCAGCGTTGGATCCATTAAACGACTGAAATTCACGGTGAAATGCGTCAGACGCATTGGTCTCGAGATACTCGAGGACGTTGATGTGCCCTCGGGTCTTGGCGGCTTCAAGAAAACGCCGATAGACGACGCACGAGAGGATACCGTGCTCGTGGAACCACACAAGTGTCGCCATATCGCCTCTCGCAAACACATCCATAACGTCGCATTCGCGCGCGGCTTGAGTCATCCCCTCTCCACATAGAGTAGCGTTCTCGAAGAGATAGTCGGCAATCTCTCGGTGCCGACACACCACGGCTTTGCAGATCACTTCAGCCGTCCATTTGTGCGCTGGAAAATGCGCCAAGAGCCACTGGACGACGTGGAGATGGCCGCTCTCGACAGCGCCTTCGAGTGCGCTGTGAAAGACGTGGTCGCGTTCGATCTTTGGCAGCTGACAGACTTGGTTGCGAAACTCCGACGTCGCAAGCCACTCGAGAATGGCGATCGATCCGCTCTTGGCCGCGAGCCACAACGCGTGGATCGTCAATGCGCGACCCATGCGACGACCATGGAGCCATTCGAGTAGCTCTACATTGCCGCGTTCCATCGCTATCTCCATGCACGCGCCGTCGACTCGAGGGAGACGGCCGTGAATGAGACCGAGGATCTCCTGTGCATCGTCCTCTACGGCGATTTCGACCGCCCGCGCCCACAGTGGCGACTCGTGCCCAAGTGACTGGATCGCGCGGTCGAGAAATACGCCCTTGAACCGTTGGATCGCTTCGTACAGCGCTGGCGCTGTGTACTCGATTAGCGGAATGTCGGCGAAGACCGCGGCGTCGAGCCATAGAGATAGGAGCCGGTGGCCGCCGAGCGCCTGCGCAAACGCCGGACCGAGGACTGTGAGTGGCAAGAGGTTCTCTTGAATCAGTAGGAGGAGCTCCTCATGACCATTGAGTGCAGCGCGGCACGCGATCGTCACGCAAGTCACAGCATTGACCATCGCCAAAGACTTGAAAGGAAGATACTCTGCCATATGCCGTAATATTGAGAACCATTCCTAAAACATGAGAATCCAGAAGATAAAAAGTCACTCCAACGAGGGAAAATGTTGGTCACGAACACGTGATTGGCATTCGCCAAGGTCTCCACAAGTTGTAATGAGCCGCCGGCGAACTCGTGGCGGGCGCCAGCGGCCGACGCGGTCCAATGACCCCTTCGACGACCTGTTCTACATGCGAGAAGGCCGGTTAGCAGTCCGTTCCGTTCCGGACTCGGCGCTGGGGACGCATGGCCGTTATACCGTGCGACGGACCGAGGGAAACGACACCGAGATTCAGGTCCACGGCGGCGGGACGCTCACGATCATGCGCCTCAACAGGCAGACGGAGGCGCCGGCACCGCATCGAGTGCCGACGCCAAGTGAAGAAGACAAAGAGGAACAAAAAGAAGAAGAAACGCCGCAGTTGAACCCGCGCACCGACGAACTCCACTTGAGCGACAGTGGCGAACTCACGGTTCGGCCCATTGGCTCGCACCTCGAGAACGACGGAGAGATCGGAGGAATCGATGCGTGGGATGACTGCGGCAGTGTGGACGAGGAGATCTCCCAGTTGCTACGAACCGACCCCGCCGCTGGGCGCGCAGCGTTTGCCCTCTGGCGCCAAGAGTACGACCTGGAAGAGAGCATGGACTACACGGGGTATGAGCACGACACATCGTTCCGTGCCAAGCGCGTTCCGGCCCAGTGGCGATTCTTGAGGCCGCGTTTTGACCAGTTTGTGAAGCGTATCTTCGTTATCCAAGACCCCAAACGCGTCCACACAGACTCGATTCGCGTTGGCCGAGAACTCGACGACTGGTGGATCAACGTGTCGTATCGCGATCACACTCCCGGTGAGCGCGTGAACCACTACCGCTCGGTCCGCGAGGCGATCGTGCTCCATTCAGCACTTGCGCGTGTGGATTACGACGCGTTCCTCTCGCTCCTCATTCGTCGCTCGCGCATGGACATCCCTCGTCACATGAACCTCAAGACTCCAGGGTGGCAACTGCAACCAAAGTTCCACTTTCACTTTGGTGGCCAACAAGAATTCTTTCAGTATTCGTGGTACGTGCTCGAGGACCTCTTTGGCGATGTCCAGTACCGTGATGAGTTCCGACAGCATTGGCTCAAGATTATGCAGATCGCAAAAGCAACGCGCAACGTAGCTGATCTGGAGAACAAGCTCCAAGCGCCCGTCCCGCTCAAGCTCACATTCGAACCCGAGCGAGTTGAAGTGCCAACGCAACTCGATATTCTTACGAATATCACGAAGACTGTGGAGAAGATCCTCACGATCGAAAAGGAATCGCGTGCGCGCGTGCACACACATGCGCCCAATCCTCCCGTCTTCTATCTCGAGAGTATCGAGCTCAATTTGCGCAAGTTTTCGCTGCATAGTCTGACGCTCGCCACGCTAGAGAAGCTGCTGAAGACGGGCGTCCACGTATCGTCGCTGACGCTGCCGGAGCTCGTCGTGGATGACGGTCTTGGCAATGACACAGTCAACCGCCACGTCGCATGGGCGTCGTTTGTGAAGACTGTCCTCGGTTCGCGCTTTGTATCGCAAGCGACGATGGTGCCCGTGACGCGAATGGTCTTGCCTCCGATGTATACGATGAATGAGTACTTTGCGCCCTTTGCGTCTGCGCTACGAGACGCAAGTCTACTCAAGAGTCTGCGGATCGAAATGGTGACAACGGCAACAACTCGAGCAGGCCACACACCAAACGTCTTTTTGTGGCTTGGGTACGCGCTGTTCAGTCGTGAAGCCCAGCATTCACTTGAGATGCTCGAACTGGTCGGCCACCAGCTAAGCGAGCTCGCCGTCGACGTCTTCTTGTCGCAGTGCGAAACGTGCGATCCGATCGGCTTGCTGTGGCGTAGCGTTACGGCCCATCATTTCAGGCCCACATCGACGCCTGTCGACGGTCGGTATCGATACGCGCCGCTTGCAAAAGGGACAATCATTCAAGTGCTGGACCAAGGCGTTGTCGCGCCCATCTTACTTCCTTGTGAATACGTCGGAGGCCAGATTATCCGCGACGATCCTCGCTACTCAGAACTCGGTATGATTGTTCCTGGCTTTGGTATGTGTTTGGTGAACCGATCCGACATTACGAGAAGTGGGCATCCTCGCCAACAAGCGAAGCGGTCGTGCGGCATCAAGACGCTGATATTCGACGCCAAGCGGCAACCGGGTCACGGTCCCGATGTTGTCAACATCTCGACCGGTGTGAGCTTGCCGCGCCTGTTGAAACACGTGGGCACGACGCTAACATCATTCGCGTGGAAGTCCGATGACATCGACGACCAGTGTATTGAAGCGGTGATCCGCTGCTGTCCGAACCTCGAGTCGTTTCTTCTGGATGGCGCCAAGCTCTTGACGATGAAGATGTTGACGAACGCTTATGCCCAGGGCGCCGGTGCTCGGCCTTCTTCCCTCGATCTCCGCAACATTATGACGACTACAACGGCGATTGACGAATTCCTCCAGTGCCTCGCGACGCCAGGACACATGATGCAGTCGCGGTTGCGTCGCCTCGCGATGGGGAAAGGCTGGAGAAAGACGTTTGGTCGGTCCACCGGTGCTCTTATCAACGAAATGTTGGTCAAGAACAAGTTCGTGACGCACGTGATTGTCTACGACACGGTATCACTTCGTTGGGTCCCATACGACGGAGTCCACCACGCAGTTACGATTAGTGAACCGCAGACGCCGCTCGCAGCACGCCTCGCATTCCTCTCTTGCCTCAAACGTTCGACCTCCGACGCCCGACTTTGTCTTCCATCAAAGGTCCTCTCGTCGGTTTTTGCGTTTGCTGCAAACCAGTTCCATCGCACAGTGTTGCGTGAACACGACCACGACGACCGCGATGAATGACGCTTCTTCTCCTTCGCCTGAACAAAGCTATTGAGACGTTTGCGTCCGAAACGTGATGTTTTGCTGGAATCACACAGTTGTCGAATCGAAAGTTTGAGATTAGTTTCTCAAATATTGAGAATTAGCATCACTCCAACGAGGTGGCACAAAACGCGGCAGTGAGGACGAGTGGCATTGCGCAAAGTCTCCGCGGTTGGTCATGACGCGCCGCCGTGGTCCTTGGATCCAACTATTCGAAGCGCTGAGAAGCCGAAGCTACCGACAAGATTCTCGATTTCGTTTCCACCTCGCCTTGATATTATGGAGTTCAAATGGCACCCATTTCTGAAGGATTTGTTCCAGCCGAAGAAGTGGAGCAGCGGGTTTGAACGGGCCTACTGTGTCGCGTACCAAACGATGACGGCCAAGGGTTTTGACATGAACAATCTCGAGTCTGTGCCGATCAAACTGCGTTTCGCCCCACAAAACTGTGGACACCTTCGCCAGATCGCGATGCTGAAGGAGATAATGAACATCATTGCGAAGGTCAAGAAGATTGAAGAGCGATGGCACAAGCGTCGTCAGTGGCGACTGTCACCACAGCTCAAGGCACCCCCTGTGCTCTCTCTCGACTGCATTGATTTGGACTTGCGAGAATTCACCGTGCATCCCGCGGTTTTGAACACGGTCGAGAAATTTGTGGCGACTGCAGGTGTTCGCATCGAGAACTTGACACTTCCCGGTCACGTATTTGATGGCGCCTTTGAAGAACATCAACTCCGATCGGCATGGGCGGGTCTCTTGTGCACGGTTCTCGGTATACAAGCCTTTCGTCAAGGCTCACGAGCAATGCAGAGCATGCTCCTAGGCATCGACCGCCTTGTTGTACCGTCATACTACACTCAAGGAACTATACAAGGCGATCACCGGTGTGTCTGAGAACGAACGGTTTGCAAACGAGCGACAGATCAGTCTCAAGATGGGGACATCACTGGCTCCGTGCTGGACAGCGTCACCTGCCAAAACGCCAGCGCCATGGACCGCTGCGGTCGTTTATGATGATCCGCGCAAGTCAACCATGTCAGTGTACGTTCCAGGTTTTGGGTTGTGCGAAGTCGACCGATCACGAGTGCCCAACAAAAAGAGACGAACCACGACATCCCAGAATCCAGCACGACCGACGTTCACAGGGCCGTCAACTCACTTGAAAGCACTATCACTTCGACTACGACGCGGTGGTGAAACCGATAATGCCAGCACAGTACTGGGTCCAACCGATCTCGTTCGCCAATTGGGTGTACTGGGAGGCCGCTACCTCAAGGCTTTCAGCTTGTCATCCGAACTCACCAACGAAGACACGGTCCGCGAAGTGTTTGAACACTACAAGAACCTCCATAGTCTCGGTCTCATCAACGCCAAACTCGAAGACCTAAGTGAGTTTGCGGTCGCTTACCGCCAAGGCTGCCGAGTGTCGTCGCTCGACTTGAGCGGCTGCCGCATTCCAATGGTATTGTTCAAGTCACTCATGCGATGGCTCACGACCGACGATAAAGTCAAGACGACACTTCGCCGCCTTCGCTTGGGCAAGGACTGGGAGTCATCGTTCTTCACGCAGGCGACAGCTGGCATGATCACGAATATGCTCAAGGCGAACAAGCACTTGAGCCACCTCCATCTCTACATCCCCAAGAAGGCCGACATGTGGAATGCCGTTGCGGCGTATCAAAAGGAGCATCTTTCGCAAACTGAGCGCCGAACAGTGATCGTCGAAGCGCCTCCACCGCCGCCGCGAGTCAACGACGATCGCGATTGGACGCTCCGCAGCCTTCGAGAGAATTACGGCGAAGACTCTGAACAAGTGCAAGAGTACTTGGAACGCGCTGCGCGTCGAGACAGAGCGCCTATTCGATGGTACGACTAGTGAGTCTTGCTTGTGGGCTCGTCCACGCGAGCCATCATCGCATCAATCAATGTTCCATGTCCCTCAGGCCACCTTGTTTTGGTCTTGGTCACCTTTGCAAAGAATAATACCCAGGGGAAGTGGCGATTGGCGAAAATGATGCACAACCAAAAAGCATCCATGGCGTCAGCGACGAGCGACGACGACGCGGTCGCGAATGCCGCGCTTGCACTGAACGACGACGCGTGGGCGAGCGAAGACGCGACGAGCGACGACGACGATCCGTGGGACCTCGACAGCTCTAAATTCCGCGACGAAGACGGGAACCTGACGTCCGACGAAGAAAAGTGGGAAGTGCGCAAGCGCGCGCGCGCCGATGAGAACGCCGCGAGTTTGTATCGGACCGCGACGACACCGCGGAGTGACGCGATCATTGATATCGATCTTCAGTACTGCCCCGTGCGCGTCCAGGACGAAGACCGGCGACGCGCGATCGTCCAGCACCTGCCACGCGAGTGGATCTTTCTCGTCGACTTTTTCTACGACATGCGCAAGACAATGGCGCTGGACGACGAGAAGCGAGTGGATCCGCTAGATCGGTATACGATTGGACGAAGTGAACAAGACGACTGGCGCATTCGGTTTGAAGTCTCTGGCCACCAGCACGCCAACAATCTCCATGCACGTGAGGCCATTATTCTCCAAACCATGATGCTCCAAGTTGATTACACTGCGTGGGTCCGCGCGCTCATTGAGATTATGCGGTTTCAAGCGCCACGATTCGTGCATCTCGACTATACAAAGTCCGGGATGGATGCGCTGCCACGACGATTTACGTACACGTTCAACTCGGATTTGCATGCGAGGGATTACGAGTGGCACCGTTTTGTCAAGGAGCTCTTTCAGCCGCCGCGAAAACCCTACGATATGATGTGGACGTACTGTTCCGCGTACCAAGTCGTGTCGTCGAAAGGCTTCGACATGGCCCAGATGAAGCCGATTCCCGTCAAGCTTGAGTTTGCGCCACAGCACTGTGGTTACCTCCGTCAAGTCACGATCTTGACGAGCATTATGCAAATCCTCAGCAAGACCACGATGATTGAAGAGCGACGGAGGAAACGACGGCGGTGGCGAGCTTGTCCGCAGCTTCAGGCGCCTCCCGTCCTCTTTGTCGACTGCATTGAATTGGACTTGCGCGAGTTCACAGCACATCCAGCAGTGCTGAACGCACTCGAAAAACTGGTGGCGACCGGCGTGCGCATTCGAAACCTCGTGCTCCCGGGTCGCGCTTTTGATGGTGTATACGATGAGCACCAGTTTCGAGCGACTTTGGCGTCTCTATTGTGCTCAGTGATGGGCATTGAAGGATGTCGACAAGGAAGTCATCTTGCCGTTGTGGATCGCCTCGTCGTGCCACCATTCTACATGAAACCAGACTATTCGTTGCCGTTGTTCATGGCGGCGCGAGATGCTCGTGGCATCAAAGCCATTCGGTTGGAAGTGGGCGCGATGTTGAAGTATCGTTACGCTGTTCAAGACCGACGTTTTGGCGCTTTGGTTGGCTACGCATTCTTCAGCAAGCACTCACAGAGCTCCATTACGACCGTGGACATTGACCCTGCGGTCTTTACGGATGGCATGATGAGTGCGATCGAGCGAGCTGTGGATGCAGAAGATTCCATGGATGAATTGCGCCATGCGATTATCGGTGATGAAGGCACCAAGTGTATCTCGACGCGTGGACTGCCGATCAGTGTGAAGAAGGGAACAGCGCTTTTTCCGCCATGGGGCGGACTTGCGATTAAGACCCACGCCCTGTGGACTGGAACTGTTGTTCATGATGACGAAAAGAAGACGACGCTGACAGTGTATGTGCCTGGCTTTGGTCTGTGCGACATTGAACGATCGCAGCTACCCATCAAGAAGCGCCGTACCATCTCCAGTGTCGAGTCGAGCGCGCCAGTTTCGATCGGTACCGCTGCGGAAATAAGCTACCTGCGCCATTTCTCGCTCCATCTCCGATCTGATGCAGATAGTCATGATGAGGACGCGGTTTTGGATCCAACAATACTCGCTGCTCGGATCGGCGCAATCGTGGGTCGTCATTTGGAGACGTTTCGACTCTCGTCGACGCTAACAAACGACGACACGGTTCGTGAAATACTGGATCACTACACGAACCTACACAGTCTCAGTCTTCTCAACGCCCGTCTTGACGACCTCAGCGGATTTGCGATTGGGTATCACGAAAGCTGCCACATCTCGTCGCTGAACCTCAGTGGGTGCCAAATACCGATTGTCGTGTTCAAATCGCTGATGCGTTGGCTTTCTACGGACAAGAAAGTCATGCGCTCGCTACATCGACTCCGTTTCGGCAAGGGGTGGGACAACTCTTTCTTCACCGAGACCACGATTAACATGATCATCAGTATGCTCAACGCTAACAAGCAACTGACGCATCTCCACATCCATATCCGAGGCAAGCCTAGCGAGTGGAGTGCTGTATCCGCATTCCAGGGCGAGCAGCTCCCGGGTAGCTCGTTGCCGCGTCGTCGGCAACTCGCTTTGTTGAGTATTCTCCGTCAAACCAGACCTTCGCAAACTTCTACGTTTGATAGCTATCTTGTGGAGCACATTCTCGGATTTGTTGCTCCGTCAAAGCGACGAACCGTCATCATCGAACCACCACCGCGTCCAACAATCGAACGAGACCCATATCGACGCATGGTGCAAGAGCTACATGAAAATGCCGATTATTAGCGACGCGCCGAACGCTCTCATGCGTTGCTCGATCCTCGAGTAGTAACACAAAGGCATTTTGCTATTACTTGCGAGGCAGTAAAGGGGTTGGTTGTCTTGAGAGGAATGGAGAGTTGCAGAGGATGTCACGGCACCAACCGCCATCAACGTGCCTGTGTTTACAAGCCCCAACTGTTCTCTTCCACCACACCAAGTTCGATGAGTCACGAGGGCTCAAACACAAGCGCAAGCAAGCCTCAGGCCGAGGCTTCGCTGTGGAACCCGTGGTCGTGCAGTTCGCCATACCGACGCCAGTTACAGGTCTTCGTCTTCATCTGGAAGGGGTACGGCCATCGCTGCAGCAGCAGTCTCGGCCTCCAGCATAGCGATTTGCTCAGCGGTTATCCTGACATCCGGAATATTCACCGCGGGAGGCTCGACGAGCACAATGTTTTCATCACTATGACATTGACAGCAGAGTTAGCAGTGATGTACAAATCAACACATAACAACAAGAGCACGCACCGTCCGAGCGTGCGCATCAGCCACAATAACACCGTCTCCAATTGCTCTTCCGAATCGGACTTGGACGAGATCTCAAAGAGCGGGAGCTCAATGTCGTGATCCAACTTCAGGCGAGTGAAGTGGTGCCTCTGCGTGCCTTGATCTGACTTGTTTCCACACAGCACGACCGGGATGCGGTCGCACACACGGACGATGTCGTGGTACCACGCCGTCACGCGCTTGAGCGTGATGCGCGATGTCACATCAAACATAATGATCGCGCAGTCGGCTTGCAAATAGTGTCCGCCCCGTTGGCCATCGAACGCATCGTCGCCGGATACATCGTAGCATTTGAAACGAACTGGCCCAAAGTTGGTGTAGAACAAAAGTGGCAAAACGGTGACGTCGATCGTGGGAGTGTATCGAGCGTCAAACTCGCCCGTGAGAAATCGGTTCACGAACGTCGTCTTGCCAACGCCGCTATCACCGACGACAAGCAGTTTGAATTCTGGATAATACTACATAACGGAGCAAGTTAGAATGCCCAATTGCGTGATGCCGTGGCATGAGCCCTTGCGCTGTGAACGCTCGTCGCTATCTAATATGTGACCGCATCAGAAAGCGAAAGATCCTGGTCCGCGGAACCGTTTGGGACATGATCCGGCGAGGAAATGCCTCGCGCATGTAGTCGGCGGCAAGAAACACGCAGAGGTTTTACGGCTGACGCGCGCGACAAGGGAGCAAATGGGACGCACCGCCATGATGAGATTCGTGAGATGCAGGGTTGAAAATGTCATCTCTCAAGGTCAACCCACTGGGATGCACCTGCATTTGAAACTATCGTACCGTCTTTTGCCATCGACCTCGGCGCCACTGAGTAATACCCCCGGGCTTCTATTCAGAGCTCAAGGGCAACAACAAAGGAAACGTTGAAGGAAAATGGGACGCGTGGGAATCACCACAGCAGTTACACCACCACATCAAGCAGCATCTGAAGTCAAGCGGCAGCGGCGGCGGATCATAGATGAGCGAGACTAGAGAGCGTTCCTTGCTCCTTGAGTAGTAAATCAAAGCCATTTTGCTATTCGTTTGCGAGGCAGCAATGGGGTGTTTTGTCTCGAGAGGAGTTGAGTGGATCTATGGCACCGACCACTGTCGAAGTGCCGGTGCTGTAAAGCTCCAACTGCTCTCTTCCACCACGTTGAGTGAGTCACGAGGGGCAAGGGCAAGCCAGCCTCAGGCCTTGGGACGTCTTGGTCGTGAAGTTCACCGTACCGACACCGGTTACAGGTCTTCGTCTTCATCTGGAAGAGGTACGGCCATCGCTGCTGCAGCAGTCTCGGCCTCCAACATATCCGGTGGATAATCCACCGCGGGAGCCGTGACGATCACTAAGTCTTCATCCCTGAGAGATAGTACAGTAGAGTTAGCTGTGATGCACAGATCGATACCAAACAACAAGAGCACTAACCGTCCGAGCGTGCGCATCAACCACACAAACACCGTCTCCAACTGCGCTTCCGAATCGGACTTGGACGAGATCTCAAAGAGCGGGAGCTCAATGTCGTGATCCAACTTCAGGCGAGTGAAGTGGTGCCTCTGCGTGCCTTCGTCTGACTTGTTTCCACAGAGTACGACCGGGATACGATCGCACACACGGACGATGTCGTGGTACCACGCCGTCACGCGCTTGAGCGTAATGCGCGATGTCACATCAAACATAATGATCGCGCAGTCGGCTTGCAAATAGAGTCCGCCTCGTTGGCCATCGAACGCATCGTCGCCGGATACATCGTAGCATTTGAAACGAATTATCCCACAGGTAGTGTAGAACAATAGTCGCTGAACATCGACGTCGATCGTGGGAGTGTAACGAGCGTCAAACTCTCCCGTGGGAATTCGACTCAGGAAGGTCGTCTTGCCAACGCCGCAATCACCGACGACAAGCAGCTTGAATTCTGGATAATACTACAAACGGAGCAAGTTAGAGATTCCAACAGCGTGATGCCATGGCACGAGCCCTTGTGTCGTGAGACCGCATCACGACGCGTATGGTCCTGATCCGCGGAACCGTTCGGGACGTGAGCGACATGATCCGGCGGGGAAATGCCTCGCGCATGCAGGTGGCGGCAAGAAACACGCAGAGGTTTTGATGCTGACGCGGGCGACAAGGGGGGAAATGGGACGCACCGTCATGATGAGATGCAGGGTTGAAAATGTCATCTCTCATGGTCAACCCACTGTGATGCACCTGCATTTGAAATCATTGCACCGTCTTTTGCCATCAAAATCAAGCATGACGCCATTCGTATACCTCCGGACTTCTATTCTGATGGACCGGCAGCGCATTGGGCATCGTTGACACGACGGCAAACCTCTTTGAAGCCGTCCAAGTGTGGGTTTGGACCTAGTTTATCAGGGCTCGAGGCACCAAAAATCAGTGCGTTCATCACAATCGGGTTAATTGTGACAGGAGCATCACGCTACGTAAACATTCCCAGCCAGCTCGACGCGTGATGCCTCAACTCCGCCCGACGAGCACGACTCTCAGCTGCGAGAGCAAAAATGTGTTGGCACAAATGGCCATAGAGGCGGAAGCGACTCTGCTCGGAAACACTAATGAATGCAAGCTGCTGTCGCATCGAAAGTGGCTTCCCGGGGACAATGACGTTTTCGTTGGCAGCATCCAGTAGGGATGATACGTCGATCGCGGAGAACGGGGACCTCGATAGCATGTCATGGACAAAGTGGAGATCAAGAGTGGACAGCCGCCGATTCCTCGCCAATAGTTGGCGAGCGGCCGCGAGTACTGCTGGGATATCTGAATCAGCGACAACAACTTCGCCCAGCATGAGGTGCTGGAGAGACTGACTGAGTGGATGGAGCGGGTCCGCAAGGGTATTGAGAAAACGATGAAGACTTCTCGGAGGTTGCATCTGGCAATTGATCTCCAGACGGTGCAGTTTGGACGATGCTGACTCGGCACATTCAACGAACACATCGAGGGAATCGAGATTGACAGACCCGAAGCTCAGTTCCTTGAGATTTGGGCACGACTCAAACAGAGTACGGCACCAAGTGGACAGGGACGCGAAGTGAAAGTAACCCTCTAGTCGGACACATGTCAGCTGCGCTCCGATAAGCCGCAGAAGTGCCGTGATAGCGTCCATACTCTGGTCGTTCATCGACTCGATGACCAACTCCGATATGTTGGATTTCTTCTTGGTGAG
>JAADWR010000031.1:0-39190 GCA_023336345.1 Pythium inflatum | reverse complement strand
TTTCCATTGACAACGTCCCCTTTCGCAACTTTGAACCGGTCAAAGCCGTCAAGTTTCTACAAACGATCGGACTCGCGACGGCGACAACGTCGGCGATGGACAAGGCTGCAGAGATGGGGGAGTGGGCCGTCGTCGATTACCTCCACACGCATCGCACGGAAGGCTGCACTTCGCGTGCCATTGATGCAGCTGCTGCGTGCGGCGATCTCGAGCGTGTCCGTTTCTTCCATGAGCTCTATGGTGTTTCGTGCTCGGCAAAGGGCACGACGTGTGCTGCAAAGACGCGATCGATTCCGATATTGCGCTACCTTCACCAACACACGAGTTCCGAGTTCACAGTGGCAGCCATGGACGCAGCAGCTTCTCACGGTCAACTCGACACGGTCAAGTTTCTTCACGTGAATCGATTTGAAGGCTGCACAACCGCAGCGATCGACGCCGCGGCCGAACGCGGTGATCTCGACACCGTCATGTTCCTGTTAGACAATCGACACGAAGGTTTCACGGACTTGGCGATCAGTGGCGCGGTGGAAAACGGTTACGTGAATGTTGTCGAAGTGCTCTGCATGTATGCTCGTGACCCGGTTGGTCCAGACGTGCTGTACGACCTTCTCATGCACGGAGCATTCGATTGCTACCTGTATCTGCGCAAGTTGTTTCCAACACACGAAGATGACGTGGTTCCAAGAGCGATGGAAGCAGCGGGCAGCCAGGTCAAACTGCCGACCATCCGATTTATCCTCGAAAAACTCGGTCGCAAGGATGTCGCGCATCTCGCAGTCGATGGAGCAGCGTTACGCGGTAACCTCGACTGGCTTCGCACAGTGCTCACAGTGATCGGCCCCGGGAGCTGCCGCGTCAGCGCAGTGGAGAATGCGATTGCTGGACAAGCCCACAAGTTGTGGCGTCCGGCAGACCACAGTCGCCCAAACCACAACAAACTGGTCGCTATTCTTGTCGAAGCCTGCATTGATTCGAACGCGCGGAAGAGTGCATTTGCCGTGGCAAGGTCGAGTCTCGGACGTGCCCCGTGGTTGAAGATCCTTGAGCGAGGCGCAACAGTTGGTCTTGCACCCTTGAACCCGTTGTGGCTCGATCCCCGAACGCCTTTGTGGGCCATCCGGACGCTTGCAGATGACATCGACGAGTACGTCGACTACTGGTGTACAGAGGTCCTTTACGAGTCTCTTGGACCAGTGACTTGGGCCACCCGGGCGATCTACCAGCACGACTTTGCGCTGCTTGAAGTCCTCCGCGATCTCCAAGCGACCTCGAGCGACTATCGCCGCGTTCATTCCCTTGGCTTTGAAGGCGCTCGAGTAGCCGCGGTCCGCCGGGGCGATAAGGGTGTTCTCAAGTGGCTTATCAAGCGTATCGATCTTCCCATTGAGTCGACACTGCTGAGCGAGGCGTTGTATTTTCAACACTACCCCATCGCCAAGTGGCTCATCAAACACGCTCCGGCAGCCTGCACCGAGTTTGACTGGATTCAAGAACGACCTGTCGTTTGGGTCCAAGATACTCGACGTTTGATGGACTTTCTAAGGCACCACCCAGACCTGCTAAGGGCAGCATCGTTTGCGCGTGGAGTAATCGACTTTGTCGCTCGGGAGAACGACGTTGCGACTCTCAAGCGGCTGTACAAGTGGAGTCCGGAGTTCTTCACGCCGCGACCGTCGCTCGTGGAGCTTGCAGGTCTGAGAGAATGCAGAGGCTCGGTTCGCTTTTTTCTGTCCATTGGATGGTCGCTCGACGTGTTTCCGAAGAAGGCAACGCGCAAGCGTCGCCGTCGTCGCCGCGACTGAGTGCAGCAGCTCGTCCGGGGTGCCGCACCAGAACGACGTCGCAGGCAACAGGCTCTGATGGACACGAACAGCGCTGCCAAAGGCTCAGTATCCAAGCCATCGAGCAGTGACGACACACAAGTTCCGACTCGACGCCTTCGTCAAGCGAGAAATGCGGTGATGCCCAGTGCGCTGGTCATACAGACGAGGTACGAATCTCTAGTACCGGTATATGAAAATGGAACTCGACATGTTGTTTGGTAATTGTCGATCGACTAGCCCAGTGTTTACCACACGCCCCTGCGTCACCTGGGCAACCCTATCTCGACGGATCGTAACCATGCCAAGCGTTTTGTTCCGTCCGCGCTCATTCCAACTTGCGCTCCAAAACAAATCTCAGACTACTGTATTACTAGCAATAAGGCTCGATCGGACCGACTGAACGAAACAACCGCCTTGCCCAAACGCCTGGATTTGCGCTCACTCGCTTCGTTCGACCTGGGGCTTGTCGGTATCTTCATGGTCGTGACTGTCGTCGTCCGAGTCCATCTTGACGAGTTCATTCACACGCTGACTGAACGCGAGCGCGCGCTTCCAATCGCCATTCTGCTCACAGAGCTTGAGCACCGTGCGGTACATGGCACGGATCTTGCGCACAGCAAACTTGTCGCGGTGCGACTGGCGCGACGTCGCGTGGCCCACGACGTCTTCGGTCGATCGGCCGTGGGCACGCTCGTAGTGCGTCACGACATCGAACGCCACGGTCGGCAAGTCAGCGTACTTCGCCAAGTGCACGAGGTCGTACGCGTCGCCGAGCGTAAACTTGAAGTCGCGTTCGTCCACGAGCGTGAGTGCCATCTTGATCGCTGCGTTGTGCTTTGCCGCAATGCTGCCGCGCAAGACCTTGACGACGGCTTCGTACGAGTACGAGCCACACGTGTTGGGCATGTTCTTCAGACGCGCCGCCGCCTCTTCGACGAGGCCCGCGTCAGCAAGGTGCGAAATGACCACGACTTCCCAGTCGAGCGGCACGCGCTTGGAATTGTCGCTCGTGACCGGGAGCGACGCAATCGCGTCGTCGTAGATCTGCTTGAGCTGGGTCATGTCGTCGTTCTCGCGACCTGCGACTTGGAGCAGCACGCTGTAGACGACCGTCGGGATGTCGTACGTGTCTTGCATTGTGCTGCCGCGCGACGCGTTGGCGTCGGTGGCCGCAGCGTATGCTTCGAGCAATCGCGTGCGTTGGATCTTGTCACCACCAGCGAGCGGGACACAGGCATTCGCTACGACCCCGCGCGTGATGCGGACACCGCGCTTCTCCATGTTGTCGAGCACAGCTGCAAAGTCATTGCTCGTGTAGTAGAACGGCTTGCTGTGGTAGTCTTCCGACAGCACGACTGTGCCTTTCTGCTTGACCGTGTGCGGTGTGTGCACGCGCATACCCGTGGCCAACCCAACATAGTGCGACGGCTCGACGCGGAACCCCGTTTCTTCTGCCTTGTCCAAGAGTGCAAACGCGCCTGCGAGGTCGTTTGTCTCGGCGAGCGTACGGAGCGTCCACACGAGCACCTGGCTCACGCTGCCGGCCGAAAGTCTCTTCTTCGGGTCCGTGTTGTCTTGGCCCGCGTACTCGAGCAGTGTCTGTTCGCAAATCTGGCGCGCCGACTCAGCGTCACGGAACTGGAAAAAGAGCTGCACGGCCTGGACCACTCGGTGGATCTGCCAGCCCTGCTGGACCATGGCCTTTGCCGCGCGGTACGCGAGTTCACTCTGCTTTTTAGAGAACTTGCGCTGCGCTGCGCGCGCCTGTTTGGCACGCTTTTCTTCCTGCGAAAACGCCAGCATGACCTCCATGAGGACAAACCCGACGCGGCCTTCGGTGTGCGCCAGCCCCTTGAGCAATCCGTCGATCTTGTCGAGGTCGTTCGTGCCGATGTAAGCTTGCATGGCCAATTTTGCAATCGAGTGCGGGATGCGGAGCGAGCCTTCTTCAATCTCGACACCAACGCGACGGTCTTCCGGGAGATCCTCGAGTTTCAGTGGACGGACGTACTGATCCGCGAGCGCCGCGGCGTCGGCAAACTGTTTGCTGGCCACGAGCGCCTTGAGCTCGGGCATGGCGTCAAAGGCCTTAGTCTTTTTCGTCTTGGACTTGTCGCTCTTCTTGGTCGCTTGTTTGCCGTCCTTGCCAGCATGCGATCGCTCGCGCGCAAGCGACAGATCAAAGTATGTGCCCTTGAGCACCTCTTGGTTGCGTGCGACAATCTCCTTTGTCTTGGTATCAAAGCGCACGCCTTCGTCAGTCATTTCGTCGAGCACCGACGGAATGTCGTCGTGACGGTCGAGAAAGTCGAGCGTCATCAAAATCCCATTGTACGCGCGCGCATCGAGCTTGAGGTTGAAGCGCTTGCGGTTCTCGAGGATATCGGCCGCTTGCTGTCGGCAGTTGTTGTGGCGACACACGCTCAGCAGCGTAATGAGCGTGCCGCCATTGAGTTTCATGTTGGAGTTGACGTAAAACTCAAACGCGAGCTCGGGCTTGCCAGCGACGCCGAGACTGAGGATTACGCGGTCGATCGCCGACTCGTGCCAGTTGCCCGTGGACGGATCCAGGAGCTCGTAAGTGTCGACGAGCTTGGCAACGTTCTTGGTCCGCGCGTAGCCGGCCATGAGGCGCGAGTAGATCTCGTTCGTGACAAAGTGGCCGTCGTTCTGCATCTTCTCGACGAGGTCTTGCGCCATGTCCAAGTCGCCTTGTTCAATGCTGCCGACAATACCAAAGCGGTAAATGAGCTCGGGCACGGCGGGCTCAAAGCGAGGACGCGCAAACTCGTAGACTGCCAAGAGCTTGGCACCGGCGCGATCGCGCGACAAGATCCGAAACACTTCGCCGTACATGACAAAGTCAATGTCGTCGGGAAAGTGCTCTTGCATGTGCGCAAACGCGCGCAGCATGAGCGACGAAAGGCGCGTCTTTTGCGCAGCGGTAAAGAGCTGTATGATCGCGTCGCCCGAGATACCATCGTCGCTGCCAATTGCGTCCGAAAACTCTTGCGTGAGCGCGCGATGCACTTGCGAGAGCTTGTCGCGACCGAGTTCGGCCGCGAGCTCGGCCGGCGAGCTCTCGAGCACGTGGCTCAGCTCGACGCCTGCGAGTGTCGTGTTCGAGCTCAACGCGCGTGTTGCGACCGCTTGGAACGCAGCACTGGAGGCGCGGAGCACGGGCGCATGGAGCGCAGCGCGCTGGAGACGCGCGAGCGCCGCGGGGCGGCACAGACGCCACATTCTGCGAGCAGAGAGATGCGTATCAATGTCGAGCTTGGCCGAGCCCCACGCACCACACAGGACAAAGGACGACAATTTCAGCCAATCAGAGCCGGGTTTCCAGGAAAGTGTTGGAAACACAATGTGTTTAAAACAGTTGAAGAGCTCCAAACGACGCGAAGATGGAGGTGCGAAAATAAGATGGACGACGCACCGCCGCCTGCGCGCATGGAGAAGATCCAAGTGCTCACGCCCGAGCAGTTGGCGTCGCTGAATCACGCCAAGGTAATACATAATCAGCGGCCATTATGGGGTATGGAACTCACTGTGTGAGCCAGGTCATGATCCGCATGGACAATGAACACTACTTGCGCGACCATCCGGACATAAGCAAAGTCATGCGAGCGCTCGTGCGCGGCATCATTCGCGACCGACCGAGCAATATCAGTACGTACGCTTATCGATTCTTCTCTCGACCCGACAGCGCGATCCGAAGCGATCTCGATGCAAAGGAATGAAGCGCATACAGTGTACTACTACTTGATAATACTACCAAAAGCAGGGAGAACCTACGAGCAAAAATGCAGACCTAGTGGAGTTGGAGATATCGGTGCCATGTCATTGCAAAGACCATAGCGGAGAAGCACAGACTTAGATGCTCGAGTCCGACGAACACGTTGTCTCTTCGGCGTGGGCGCCGCGCAGCTTCTGTTCTTCAGCGTCGCGCACGGGCTGAAAGTACGCGTGGGCCATGGCTTCTTTCGCCGTTAACCGCTGCTGGTGGTCGTAGCGCAAGAGCCCATCGAGAAAATCGAGCGCCTCGGGCGACACGAGGTGCTTGTTGTCGGGCGTGATGAACTTCTCCCACGGCTTCTTTGTGTGTGTCCCGAGGATCCCGTCGTACTGCGTGTCGAGCTCAAGGTCGTAGGTCGTGAGGTAGTCAAACAGCTCATCGGTGCCTCGGACCTTGGCAATCTTCACGAGCTGATCGTTGTTGTCATGTCCGTGAAAGAACGGATCCTTGCGGAAGATCATGGCCGCAAACATGCATCCGAGGCTCCACATGTCGAGCGAGTAGTCGTACTCTTGCATGTCTACAAGAAGCTCTGGGCCCTTGTAGTATCGACTGGCGACACGCACGTTGTACTCGGTGTTGGTGTGGTAAAACTCGGCGAGGCCCCAATCAATGAGGCGGAGCTGGCGCTTCTCGTGGTCAATCATAATGTTGTGCGGCTTGACGTCGCGGTGCATGATACCATTCGCATGGCAATAGTCCAGTGCCTTGAGGAGCTCGTAGATGTAGTAGCGAATGTCATAGTCCGTGAGCGTCGGATAGAGCACCTTGAAGTCCGTGTTGTTGACATATTCAAACACAAGACTCGGTGTCTTGGACTGCGGATCGCGCACGACGTCGAGGAGCTGAACAATGTTGACACCGCCGGCCAGGTTTTGCAAGATCTTGATCTCACTATGCCCAGAGAAGACAACATAAGTCAACAGAGCAGAGAGATGGCAAATGCCGCGCCATGCGTACCGCTTGATCTTCTTCTTCTTGACGGGCTTGAGGATCTTGATAACGCACTTGGCGTTCGTCACGACGTTGTAGCCCTCAAAGACCTCGCTGTACTTGCCGCGGCCGACTTTGCGCACGACTTCGTAATTGTCCTGGTTTCTAAGGAGTGGGGACACATCATCAGTCTCCATGGGCCAACGAGCCTCTCTCGCCTACTATTACAGTGGACGTACCCCCACGTGACTTCGAGGTTTTCGTAGTCCCAGTACTCGCGCGGTCGCGACGCGTTGACGTCGGCATACACGCGCGCGCGACTCATGGGGCTCTTTGGTCCTTTCGAGTTGTTTCTCCCTCTCCCTCGTGTTGGTTTGGACCTCTTCAGAAAGAACGAAGAGAGGGGTCGGCGGCTGGCTGGCCATTAGACTTGAAATTTGTATACCACTGACGACCATCACTCTCGCCTGCACTGATTCAAGCCATTTCGTTTGCGGATCAATGCGCAGTCTTCTCCGCGGCTTCCCGAGCCATTACCAATAGCGTAAAGTTCAAGTTTGTATTCGGTAGGTCGTTGGCGATTTACTACGAGCGCCGTAGCACGAACAAGCCGTGGATACACGACAATGGAAATGGGTCCGGAAAAAGAACAAGACGACTGGCAATCACCGTCGGTCTGGACGTTGCTGGGCGATCGCGAAAATGCGTTCTCAGGATCTTCTGATAATGCGCTCGACTTCATGGAAACGTCCGACACCGCCCACGCTCCACACACCGCCTTCTTACGAGCTCGAGTCCGAGACGCTGGTTGTCTCTTCGCCGTGAGCCCCTCGGAGCTTTTGTTCCTCAGCATCACGCACGGGCTGAAAGTACGCGTGGGCCATGGCTTCCTTTGCTGTTAGTCGTTCTTGGTGGTCATAGCGGAGAAGTCCGTCGAGAAAGTCAATGGCTTCAGCGGACACGAGGTGCTTGTTGTCGGGTGTGATGAACTTTTCCCACGGTTTCTTGGTGTGAGTGCCGAGGATGCCGTCGTACTGTGTGTCGAGCTCAAGGTCGTAGGTCGTGAGGTAGTCAAAGAGCTCGTCCGTACCCTTGACCTTGGCGATCTTGACAAGTTGGTCGCAATTGTCGTGGCCGTGGAAAAAAGGTTCCTTGCGGAAGATCATGCCAGCAAACATGCATCCCAAGCTCCACATATCGAGCGAGTAGTCGTACTCTTGCATATCCACGAGGAGCTCTGGACCCTTGAAATACCGACTCGCAACGCGGACATTGTACTCGCGGTTCGGGTGGTAGAACTCGGCAAGACCCCAATCAATGAGGCGGAGCTGGCGCTTCTCGTGGTCAATCATGACGTTATGGGGCTTGACATCGCGGTGCATAATGCCGTTGGCGTGGCAGTAATCCAGTGCCTTGAGGAGCTCGTAGATGTAGTAGCGAATGTCATAGTCCGTGAGCGTCGGGTAGAGCGTCTTAAAGTCGGTGTTGTTGATGTGCTCAAACACGAGACTCGGCGTCTTGGACTGCGGATCGCGCACAACGTCGAGGAGCTGGACAATGTTGACGCCGCCCGAGAGGTTCTGGAGAATCTTGATTTCGCTATGGTCCACAGAAGGTGAGTACAACACCCAGACGGTCACTACAATGGTCAACGCACCGCTTGATTTTCTTCTTCTTGACGGGCTTGAGGATCTTGATAACGCACTTGTTGTTGTTCACAATGTTGTAGCCCTCAAAGACCTCGCTGTACTTGCCGCGACCAATCTTGCGCACGACTTCGTAGTTGTCCTGGTTCCTAATCACCACGACAAGCGTCAGGATGAAGCACAAGCGTAACCGAAGATGGGGGCGAACGTACCCCCACGTCACTTCGAGGTTCTCATAGTCCCAGTACTCACGCGGGCGCGACGCGTTCACGTCGGCGTACACACGCGCGCGACTCATGTGTCTCTGAATGCACTGGCGTCCGCGGTCGAGCGCCTTGCCGCACACAATAGTGTCTTCTTGGTCGCTTTCTTTGCCGCAGCTCTTTGAACGGCCTGCCCCCAGACCACTCACTCCCCATTGGGTACCTTCGTGCAACCTTACGAACTGATTAGCTTAGCTTAGTATGGAGATTAGCCAAGCGACCTGCATTCCTTGTTGACACCCTGGCCTGAAAGATCAGCAACGGAGACAACCAAAATCGCGTGGCGAGACGCTGTGTGTGATTGGATCGAGGGAGCACGCTCCAGTGAATGGGCTGTTGCCATTGGCACGAGGCAGACGGTCGTCGCTGCTCATGTGCGCCACCGTGGCACCGACAAAACTGAGATGCGCACCAACTTCGACATCTCAACAATGGCCGTTTTAATCCCTGATGCTTACTCGCAGTTCGGTTCAAGAATGGCACTCGCTCGCGGGTGCTGACCTGATCATGAATCGCTTCAACGAGATGCGAGATGCTTGCGGATGAACGGCTGGCTGGGACTGAAGCGCATGGAACAAAGTGAAGGTTCAACGAGTCGGAGTCTATCCCACGCTCATTCTCCAAGTTGCTCCAAGATGAACAAGGCTGCCGAGATTGTCGAACGCGTCTCGGTCCCCAGCGTCGACAAGGCTGAGCTCCAGGTCGAAGAAGGCTCGTACACGCCCGTCAAGACGCCCGATGCTGCTCCTACGTTTGCCGACGGCGCGCTCCGCGAAGGCGGTCCGCCCAACATCTACAGCAAGCAGCACATTGGGCTCCTCGTGCACTATTTTGGCTCGGGGATGATCTACAGTATCATCTACTCGCTCGTGTACCCGTTCTTGAACAACTACTTGCGCATGTCGGGCGTCGCGACCGCGTCGGCCAGTGTCCTCACGGCGCTCCCGTACACGCTCAAGGTGTTTTTCGGCATCTTCTCGGACTGCTACCCGATCTTTGGGTACCGTCGCCGCCCGTACATTGTCATTGGCTGGTTTATCTGCGCGGTGTGCTGCCTTGTCATGGCGGTCACGCCGATTGGCGATCCGTACTACCCCGATCCGAAGCTTGCATTTGCCGATCCAGCGACGCTCCCAGCAGAAGTCGTAGCGAGCTTCAACAAGGATGCGCCGAGCTCGGGGTCCAAGTTTGTCGTCCTCTTGATCTTTGCGAACCTCGGTATGGTCATGGCGTTCACGGCATCGGGCGGAACGCTTGTTGAGCTGTCGCAGCGCGAGCCTGAGGCCGTGCGTGGGACGCTTCAGTCGATGATCTGGGTCTGGCGCGACTTTGGTGGCATGATCGCGTCGGCACTCGTTGGCTTTGGTCTCAACAGCGCGGATTTCGGCGGGTCGTTTGCCCACGACATTGGCGTGAGCGGTCTCATGATCATCTGTACCGTCGTCTCGGTCCTCACGTGTCTCTCAGGGTGGTTCAACATTACCGAAGACAAAGCCCCGCGCCTCTCGCTCCGCACCGAAGCCGCCAAGCTCTTTGATCTGATCCAGTACAAGGTCGTCACCTACGTCCTCGCGTTTCAGCTCTTCAAAAACATGTTTGCGTACATTGGCGTGACTGCGTCGTACCCGATCCAGAGCGTCTGGGCCCGCGTCGAGCCCGTCAACAGCAGCATTGCGACCATCTTGACGTACATGGTGTCGGCCGCTGCACTCGCATTCGTTGCTAAGTATGGTCTCCACTGGAACTGGCGCTGGATCATCGTTGCGTCGCAAGTCACCGCCATTGCGATCGACGTGTTCCCGACGTTCTTGACGATCTGGGACGTTTATCGCAGCCAGTGGTTCAGGCTCGGCGTCCCGCTGCTCGAGCAGATCCCGACCAACTTTAGCTTTATCGTCTCGACGTTTGTCATGATTGAGATCATGGACATTGGCAGTGAAGCAACGTTCTACGGCCTCATGAGTTCAGTCTCGTCGCTCGCGTCGCCGTTTTCGACCGTCATTACCAAGAACATTGACGCCAACTTTGACTTGGGCCTCGAGCTTCTCCAAGCCGACACGCACTATGTCCGCACGCAAGTCACGTATGCGTACTTGTGCCAGTACGGCATGCAGTTGTGCTCGCTCGCCTTTGTGCTGTTACTGCCGCGCCAAAAGGCCGAGACTCAGGCGCTCAAGCGCGAAGGCGGCAAGAGCTTTGTCGTCGGTGTCGTGACCGTCGTGCTGCTCGTGTTCTTTTTGGTGTGGGCCATTATGACCAACCTCATGTCCATCTACCCGTCGACCGCCTGTCTCGTGATTGCCGGCGGCACAGGATGTCCATAGAAAGCGAGAGGAATGAATAGGACGTATAAAAAGGATGAATCAATGGCGCTTCACTGGACGTGCTTGTAGCAACGCGTGGATTGCCCTAGGGTCGTGAGCTCATATCCCTTCTCATTTCCATCGCACATCGGTCGAATTGTGAACGTACTGATTTAGAGTTTCTAAAAAGTCTATCCTTGAGGGGACTCGAACCCCCAGTCTTCGCCTCCGGAGGGCGACGCCTTATCCATTAGGCCACAAGGACATGTTACAAACAAGCTTCCAAACGTGAACCATACCCAAAATATGCTTCTAACGCGTTTCTAACAGGTTTGATATGCACTCACGTAACGGTCTTCAGCCATTTTCTGAAACACGACGTGCAAAATAGCCAGCGCATCTGTTTTTGTGTGAACCAGTCACACCCACGGCACCGTGTTTTTGAATGTGGAAACCACAAACGCCCACCCAATACACCCGAACCATGCTTCATAGCGATATATGCCACAGTTTATCAATTCGTAGAGGTTTAGTGTGAAGGCATTTGAGTTATATTTGCATGTGATTGAACTATCTAATGAACAAGGAAATAGATAAAAAAGGTTTTCCATGTGGTTTCTTTCGAACTCTTCTGTCCCGCCACCAACTCCGAACTGCGTCATTACGCCGTCCTCTCTGCCGGACCGCCAGCACCACAGTCGAATTCACCCCATGAAGCGCAACGTCCTTTCGACATTCGGCGTGCTCGTCGCCGTCTACATCGCTGCGCTGTACGCGCCGACGAGCGCGCTCAACCTCAAGCTCTCGGGCATCAACTATGACTTTCGCCGCGGTCCTGACTGGGACGAACAGCGCTGCAAGACCTTTAGCAACATAGCGTTCGAAATGAAGCTCTTGCAGACCGTGACGAACCGCGTGCGTATCTACAGTTTGACGGACTGCAACGTGCGCGACCTCCTGAAGCAAGCCAAAGGTCTCAACATGACAGTGTGGCTCGGCGTCTGGGTTAGCAACAAAACAACCGTGTTCAGAAGTGAGTTGAACATGCTCAAGCAGCTCATTACTGAAAAGCTCATCACGAACGACCTCATTGACGGCATTAATGTCGGGAGCGAAGTGCTCTACCGCAATGACACGACGCCCGAAGTGCTGATCGACAACTTCAAGGCCGTTAAGACAGTCCTCACAAACTATAGCCTCACGATTCCGCTCTCGATCACCGATACGCTCGGCGAGCTGTACAAACACCCAGAAGTCGTGGCGGTCCAGGACATTGTGACGTTCAACCAGTTTCCGTTCTGGAACAAGGTCCCGATCAACGACGCTGTCACGGATTTGGAGTCGTCCGTTGACGCGGTTGCCAACTTGACCAAGTCCAAGCCGTTCATCATCACGGAGACAGGTTGGCCAGCCGGAGGGTTCGATACCAAAGCGTCTGAGGCATCGGCGCTCAATGCAGCGGTACGTTGAACACGGTGGGTTGGAGACTCTGATGCACTAACGTTCTGTGAATGCCGGTAGAAATACATGAATGACTTCGTGACGCTCGCGGCGAAGAAAGGCTGGAAGTACTACTACTTTGCGGGCTTTGATACGCCGTACCGCAAGGAGCTCGACAACAAGAAAGATTCGGTGGAAGCGTACTTTGGTATTTTCAACGCCACGGGCAAACTCAACGCGCACTACGACCAACTTGCAATCAACGTGAGCAAAATGCCCGATGGTCCCGTGACTGCGATGGCCACGGTAGCACCAAGGACGACACCGCCGCCCAAGTCGAGCGCGTTGTCTGCGCTGACACCGTGTGGTTGGCTTCTGTTGATGGCGTCCCTCGCCCTCACGACGTTGCTGTCGTAGTCTCAGTGCACAATACCAATCCATCCGTCTTGGATACTCCTAGTTTGCGTGCCTTGTTATCATATCCTACTAACACATGACCGATGACTGAAAGTGAAGCTGCAATGGAAGGAATGGAGACTAATAAATATGTGCGTGTTGTTGCTTTACGAAGTCCACTACTACGTAGTATCATCTCGTGGACACGGCGGAAGCGATGGACACAAGGTGGTGATTACTGTGCGTGAACGACTCGGAGAAAGGGGTCTTGGACGCGACACGCGAGAGCACAACGTCAAATGATTGGCACCACCATGTATCCGTACGATACTTGATGGAGCCAAGACACCCATACGATCGGTCGGTCGTTCGAAATGCGTGCATGTGGACGTGGTCAATGCTGTTGAATGGCGGCGTGTGGAACGCAAACTTGCAGTTGCTCTCGGTCGATTCTTGATGCAGCACGAGTCGGGCGACTTCGCGCATGTGTTCGAGCAACTTCGTGTCGCTCGCTGTGAGCGTGTTGATATTGCGAATGTGGCATCGTGGGACCACGAGAACGTGCGAGTCGGTGACAGGCGCTAGCGGGCGAAACACGGCAACGAGTTCGTCTTCGTAGATAAAGTCGGCATCGCGGTCACGCAATATATCGCAGAAGCGACAGCACACAATCGCACCGTCGTCGGCGTACGAGACGCCTTTGCGCGACGTCGAGAACGTCGACTTATCGCCGCTGTGAGAAGAAGCCGACGACGTTGACGATGAGCGCGAGGACGCGGACAGGCGGCTTGGGGAAAGCGGTGACATGGTCTTGTGGTGGTGATCCTGTGGACTGTGGGGGTCGGATGCGGGGCGGCAGAGACCGAGCGCGCGGCGCAGTCCGCGGCGGCGGGGCCGTGGAGACAGCATTACAGAGAGCGTGGGGCGTAAAGGAGATCGAGAAATGGCGGCCCAACCGACCCAGACTCGCAGACACACACTCGTGAGAACAGCCACCCACGGTCCGAACTTGACTTTTGGAGCCGGTGGCACTAGACCCTCACCATTCAATTTCTTTATGTAAAATACACCACCGTCAGCAATGTACCTCTTCTGTCACCAACGGGAGAGGCACTTACGAGGTTTTTTCACTCTATTCTATGGTCAAAACCTCACGGTGCGACGCTCCGTCTCACCAGAGTTCCGTCACTATGCGACCCGTCGCCAGGCAGGTGGTGAGAAACTGCATCACGGCAGCGTCATCGTTGAAGTGGCCGTGCTCACGGAGCGCCGTAAGCACGGCGTGCTTGACAGCACCGCCCATCGCGAGGCTCCCGCACACAAAGACGTAACCGTCGCGCTCGACGAGATGACGCGCAACGAGCGCGCCCTGCTCAGCCACGGCGGTCTGGACGTACTGCAATGATAACCAAGAAAACCGTTAGCACCCACGATCGTACGCATGCACCCATCAAAACGTACGCGCTTGGGCGCGCCCGGCGTGTCTGAGTACTCGACAAAGAGCTCGTCGAGGTACCCGCGTGCGTGCGCGTGCTCGACGTCGTCGCCGTACAAAAAGTCGAGGTCGTGCTGCCGGCAGCCATAAAACAAGTAGGCTTCGCGGTGGTTTTGTTCGCTCGACGATTCTTGCTCGTGCTCGAGGTCTTGCAAGAATGCCCTGAACGGCGCAATGCCTGTGCCGGCGCTAATGAGCATGAGCGGCTTGCGGTCGTCGTGCGGAAACACAAACGACGACTTGAAAAACGTCGCACGGACGGTGTCGCGGCCCGGCTCGAGCGACGCTAAGTAGCTTGAGCACCGCGGCGTAGGTTGCGTCGCGAGCTTGCGCAGCCCGAGCGTTAGCGAGACCGTGTCGGGGTACAGGCGGCCGGACGACGACACGGTGTAGTATCGCGGCGCGTTGCGCGGCGCAATTTGATAGAACGACGTAAAGTCGAGATGCACCGACGGGAACAGTTCGAGGACGTCGAAGAGGGTTATTCGATGCTCTGGTCTGGGATGATAACAGAGATAGAGTCAGTGGGATAAGAAAGGACGCAACTCTGGGTTCGTACCTCGAAGCTTCGATGGTTTCGAGCGCGGTCGGCGCCAAGAGCGCCTCGATCTCGCTGTCATCAGTCGCGTACGCTGCCAACTGGCGCAGAAACGCGGGACGCGGCGTCGAAACGAGGTCGAACGACCACGTGAGCGCGTCGCGCACTGATCCAATCACGTCGAATGGCCGGGCCGCGAGTGGTTTCTTGCTAGCGTTTGGCGTCAATGGAGCGACGGTAAACACGAGATCGGGGTCGATCTGCAGACGCGCGATCAATCGGTCCACGATGCTTGCGTCGTTTGGCACAAAGACGGCAATGTTGGACGCGTCGACGCCAATGTCGTGGCGCTGGTCGGAAGAGACGTGGAGGTCAATGTGACGCACCGATCGCTCGTAGCCGTCTTTCGTCGTATGCGGCTGACTGATAAGCTCGTTTTGCTGGATTGTATAGAGGAGCTTGTCGTTCTGGCGCAAGTGCTCCTGTTGTTTGGCGCTTGGCTCCGCATCGAGAAACGTGATTGCGTGACTCGACGTCGGTTTCGATGGTTTCATCGGAACTCCCGCGTTCGCTTGGAGACTGAGTTCATAGTCGAGGAGCTTCTCCTATGCAACACAGCATCGTATCAGTCAACGAGTTCCATATTCAGTCAGTATGAAGAGTTCCAGAGACGTACTTGGTAAACCAAGAGAACGCAGTTGGGGCAGTCGTTATTGCAGCATTCGTCGTCGCGTGGCGGAATCGGCCGCTCCAATCGCACGGCCAGTGGGGGCGTTGGCTATTCCACACTGTTAGTTAATTTCGTTCCTCTCCACCACAAAACAGTGCTGTACGTACGTTGGCGAGGCGGCGCTTCATGGTCATTTCCCGTTCAAACTCGCGGAACGCATCCATGCCCGACGACGAAAACGCCCGCGTGAATCGCCTGCCAGTCGTTGCGGCAGTCCGCGGATCTGAGACGCGCGCAGCGACGGCCGGTGCATGCGCACGGAGGACGCGCCAGAGCGATCGCTGCGGAACGCGGACGCCGAGCATGGGCGGCGCTGGTCGACGTCTGTCAATCTCAGCCGTTGGACGACGTCAGGGTTCTGCAGAAATTTCGGATTCATCCTAATCATGACGTTAATTTAGGACAAAATCAATGTAAAACTAGGCACTCTAAAGTGTAGCCAACTCGTGGGGTTTATCGAGTCACCCAAGGAGACTCTCCATTTCATCGCGCTGACGACGGCGACGCTGCTGGAGGAACGAGCGGACGCCGAGGACGAGGCAGACACCGACGAGACCGACAAGGAAAAATGTCGAAAGGTACTGCACGAGGCTAAAACCACTAGACGGGACGTCCGTTGTCGGAACGGCCGTGCAGTTGCGCGGCGTGCGACCAAACTCGAGCGCCTTGAGGAAGCTGTTCATGTCGCACAGCGCTGCAAACATAGATTAGATATTGAGTCTAACAGCGGCAAGAACGACAACGTACTGTCGGTGCATTCCGGGATCTTGAGTGGCTGGCCCTGGAACAAGAGGCGCGCCGCGTGCGACCCGGTCTTGGTCTTGTAGACTTCCATCACCATCATGCCTGCGTACGGCGTCCACTTGCGGTCCCATTCATTGCGCTGGATCGCAGCGAGCAGAGGCATGATCGTCGAGTCGTGGGCTGTAAATACAAGCAAAAGCGTTAGTCCGTGGGATTCATCGGCTGCATGACTCAAACTCACCCATTGTAATCGACAGACGCGGCGCCGCCGAGCCATTCAACACGGGATCAAGCTTGTCGAGGAGCTCAGCCACGAGCGGCTGCATTGTCACCTTGGCGTACCACGAGTCGTTATGCGTAACGTAGATGCCTTCGCGGACTTCGACTTCGTGGTAAACGTTCGTAAACATGTCTTCGTCAATGCCCTTGGGGAGCTGGAGGTCGTTGCACCGCGCAACGCTCAAGCACTCGAGGATCGAGTCCCACGAAAAGTTGCCGACCAACTTCTGAAAGTCTTTTTCGAGCTTGATGCGGGCCGGATCCTTCAGGTGCTGTTTCCACTCGGGCGAGTTCATGGCCAAGTTACCAACGTAGCCCATGAGCGGGCAGTTACGATCGTTGCCGCCAATGTAGTCTTGCGAGTAATCGACCGTGTGCCATGTGAGCAAGGAATCGAGGTTCTCGCTGGATTCTTCGGGCGGGAAGAGGCCATCGACGAGCGCGTGGCCCGAACCAATGGTTCGCTCTTGGTCATCGCTGCGCAGGTAAATGCTGCCAGCAGGAGCGTTCTATGAAACGCACACAAAACGGTATGAGCTTCAGCCAACAATGAGGAATGATTTCGCCTCACTTTGAGTTCATCGTTCGCAAACAGCTTGAGCGCGCCATCGCCGATATAGGCGCCGCGCAAGTACTGTCCGTTGATAAGGTGCTGCTGGCGGCCGATCGGGAGCAAAGCGCCAACGACGCAATTGCCACGCAGGATGTTGCCGCCGTCCATGTAGACCTTGGAGTAGAGGCGGCCAAAGCCCTTTGTCTTGTACGAAATGTCTTGCGACTGCAATAGACCACCTTAGCTCCACTTATAAAACTTCAAGAACCCATTGCAACACGCCCGTACCGACACGATCGATTGTCCACACGACCACTTGCCTTCGACGGGATTGTGCCCAGCGCCGTCCCAGCAAAACACCTTGGCGTACGGCGCACGACCGCCGTGGCGAGCTACAAGCTAGGTACAAACTAACCCATCAGCTCCCATGCCACACACACGATGAGCGCACAACCCCCGCACCTGCACTTGCTCGAGCGACTCGACGCGCGCTTGCTGCTCGGGCGTGAGCGGCGTGATCGATGCCCCTTTGATCTGCTCGAGGTCGTTGCAGTACGCATGCGGCTTCCACCCGTCGTACGGGCCAGCGGCCACCGAGCCAACGGCCATTACGACCGCAGTGCTGAAAAGAGCGCTCGTCCACATACTGACTCGATTGACTTGAGCGCTGGGTTGCGAGAGACGGAATGAAGAGCGAGGCGCGCGGATCGAAGCCGTTGGTCGAAGGTGGCGGAGCGGTTGGAATCTCGGACTCATACCCTATTTCCAGCCAATAATACGTCTGTAAATGGATTTTGACCAATCATAACGGCGTTATCATTGGTTTCGTGTCCTTTGAAGATGGTACCACGGCGAAACTCCGTGGCATTTTCCACGCAGGATCGCGTGCCAACCTGAGGGGCATCGACCAATCCATTCTACTACTGTACAGACAGTGTTAGACTAGATGACGGCGGCGACAATTAGTGCCATGCATTCGAGGCAGCTTCGTCCAAGTGCCATCTCCATGGACCCATCTTCGGCGTGGCAGTTTGACAGTAATACCGGTATCCTCTTCGGTTTCCCTTCGTCTCATATCATTGGCCGAAATTAGACTCCCTCGGTTCACGGACGTCTGCAACTGACCACATCACACCACTCTTCCGCGGTCACGTCTGCCAAAAAAGGCGCCACCTCCGCAAGGAAGGAGAAACGCGGAGGAAGGAAGCGGCGATAGTCTTTAGACGCGTCTATCTTTCGAGCGCTCACTACTACGATAGACGCGTCTAAACGCTAATCATGGAGGTCCTATCCGACCATGGGCGGCTCGTCGGCTCGATGGACGCGACCGCGCTTCAAGCCGAGCTTGCCAAGAAACAATTGGAGCTCCAGCAGCTACAAGAGTCGTTTGACGAGTACACGCAGTCGAGCCAAGAGCTCGAACAAGAGCTCGAGCAAGAGCTCACGCGCGCCGAGCAGCAGAACGCGGCGCTCGTCGCCAAGACCCAGCGGCTCGAGCGCGAGCGCGACGAGCTCCGCGACAAACTCGACGCGACGCAGTTGGCGATGCGCCAGTGCGAGACGGAGCTCGGCTCGTTGCGCGCCGAGCTCGCACGTGTCTCGGCGATCAAGCGCGAGCTCGAACAAGAACACGACGAGCTCACGACGCACGTACGGATTCTCGAAGCAACGGAAGCGGATTTGCGGCACCAAATGGAGCGCGAAATGGAGGAGAAAGTGTTTTTAGTGAGCGACCAAGAAGAGCTCAAGCGCGAGCACGAGCTCGTGGCCGAGCGCTTGCGGACCGAGATTATGGACCTCAAGTCGGAGCTCTTTGCCGTGCAGCAAAAGCACGATGCGCTGTTGGCGGCGAACGAACAGGTAGATTTAGCCCCACGGCGCTCGGACGCGTCGGAGGACGATGCTCGCATGGAGGTGGAGGATGACGATGTCAATGACGATACTATGGTGCCTCGACTGTCTACGCTGCAGGAGCGAGACCAGAGCGATCGCGAGCAGCTCATTGAGACCCTCGAGCGCGAGCTCGACGTGCTTTCTGCGAGGCTGCAAGAAGAAACGGACGCGCGCGAGCGCTTGGAGCTCGAAGTACTCGAAGCCCAAGACAGTCTGGCACAAGCTGAAGCCATGGAGAACGAAATGACGGAGATGTCGGAAGAGCTCATTGAAAAGTCCCAGGACATTCGCCAGCGCGACCTCGAGGTACAGTGGACTGGAGGATGAAGCTCTCTTCTTCTGGGCTAATACATGCGCATGATGATACAGATCCAGTCGCTGCACGAAGAAGTGACGTCGTTAAAGATGGAGAACGCAACGCTGCAAGAAGAGAACGCGGAACTGCGCGACGCAATCGCGGATAATAACGTTCGAGACGAAGTGATGCACGTTGACGATGAAGAGATTGAGTCGCTGCGGTCACAGTGCGTGCAACTCGAAGAAGCAGAGCAGCAAATGCGAGAGCGACTTGAGAACCAGCAGCAGTTGAATGCCCAGCTTCGTGAGGAGAATGACGATCTCGCGAAACGCGTCGACGACAATGCGCGCATGCGACAGCATCTCGAGGCTCAGCTAGATGCGCAAGTCAAGAAGAAGCAAAAAGAGCTTGAGGAACTGACGGAACTCAACTCGTCGCTGCGACGGCAACTCGAATCGGCGGCTAAGAAAGCGGCTGCACTCGAAGAAAAGGCGTCGGCCGTGTCCATGAGCTCGACGTCATCATCGACATCGACGTCCTCAGCGTTGGGAGGTAGCCATTCGGCAAACGAGACGGATGTTCGTCGGCTCAACATGGAGATCCAAACGCTCCGGTCGACTGTCCACTCGCTGCAGGCTGAGAACGCCCGACTCCGCAATGCGGAAGAGAGCTCGTCGACGCTTCTGCCGAACAAGCGCGTCTCGACCGACTTGCTCAAGCTCAACTACACGCCAGACCAGCTCGCCGACAAGTACCTCGCCGAGCGCACGCGCAATGCCGCGCTGCTGTCGCGGCTGCAGACAGTGTGCGGCAATATCCAAGTGTTCTGTCGTGTGCGCCCCGTGATTGGTGAAGAGCTCGCGAAGGCCCAAGGATCGAGACTCGGCGTGAACGTCGTGAACCAGTCGGACGTGGCAGCGCTCGACATACGCCCCGATCGCATATTCCCTACGGGTGCTGATGGAAACCAGCCGGCTGATGCTGACGACGGAGATTTGGAGATGCTCGATATGAATGCCGCGTGGAAGGTCTTTACGTTTGATCGTGTGCTTGGGCCGGACGAGACGCAGCTCGACGTGTTCCGAGAAGTCGAGCCGATTGCGCAGTCGGTGGTCGAGGGGTTCAAGGCGTGTATTTTCACGTACGGCCAGACCGGTTCCGGCAAGACGTACACGATGGAGGGCACACCGAGCGATCCGGGTCTCAACTACCGCGTGATCAGCCATATCTTCCAGTCGGTCGTGCTCCGCGGTGCGATCTACGACCCCGACCGCAAGGAGGAGGACGACGCCGACGGATTTGTGCCGCACGAGCTGTGTTACCACATCCAAGTTGGCGTGCTCGAGATCTACAATGAAACACTGCGCGATCTCGTGGATCCTGAGAACACCAAGGCACTCGAGATTCGCCAGGACCCGACGACAGGCGACATTGTCGTGCCACAACTGACGATGGCGACCGCAGCGACGCCTGAAAAAACGATCGAAATTCTGCGGAATGCCCAAGCGAATCGCGTGACCGGCAAGACAGACGTGCATGCCCACAGCAGTCGGTCGCACAGCATTGTTATTCTCCAGATTTCGACACGGACGTCGTCGACACCGACGAACCAGAGCGACGCGGACGATTTCATGGGGAGCTACGTGAGCGGCAAGCTGTACATGGTCGATCTTGCTGGCTCGGAGCGTGTCAAGAAGAGCAATGTCTCGGGGACGATGTTGAAGGAAGCCGCCCACATTAACAAGTCGCTCTCGGCGCTCGCTGATGTTATGGAAGCGCTCGACAAGAAGCAAGCGCATGTGCCGTACCGAAACTCGAAGCTGACGTATTTGCTCCAGGACGTGCTCAATACGTCGTGCAAAACCGTCATGATTGTCAACTGTGGCCCGACGATCGAGTGTGCGAGTGAGACATTCCGCTCGCTCCAGCTCGCCGAGCGCGTGCGCAACGTTGTGGTCGGCCGCAACACCATTGTCAAGAACAAGAAGGATATTATGTCGGCGAAGCGCGCATTCTCGGAGATTCAGTCGCTGAAGCAGCAGATTCAACTGTCCGAACGCAAGATCAAGCAGTCGCAGCAAACGGTCGTGGCGATGGTGCGTCTCTTTCGTCAGCGTGGTGGATGTGTGCCTCGGAATCTGACGTGTTTTTCTTTGATTTACAGAAACGAGATCATAAGACGCAGTCGGATCAGGTTGTGACGACGCTGCAGAGCCGCCTCAAGGCGGCCGAGACGCAGGTGGCCAATCTCAAGACCCAGGCCGATGCGATGAAGCGCATTAATGAGGAGCTCACGCAGCAAGTCAAACACGAGCGCGAAGCCAAGCAGAAAGAGACGGATCAGCGCGAAGCAGCGCAGCGCGCACTGCGGCAACTCAAGTCGAGCACGCACGTGACGTCGACACACCAAGAACGAGTTGAAAAGCAACTGAAAGAGCGCGAAGACGAAGTCAAGAAACTGCGACAGCAGCTCACGGAAGCACGGCAGCGCACGGCAACGGCCGTGATTCCACGCCACAAGTCGATTTCGTCACCGGCACCCGCACCAGCACTAAAGAAGGCGAGGAGTGAGCGCGTTGTCACCGAGCCCGAGAACAATCAGGACGAAGCCGAAGGCACAGAGGAACTAAAGCAACCGCCGCGATCGGCACCTAGCATTCGCACGCCGACGCGCATCCCGACGCCCAAGTTTGGGATTTCCCGTCAGTCCAGCGCGAGCGTCGCTGGCAGCCGGAGAACGGCGGGCACGGCGGTCTCGGCCAAGTCGTCTGAAGGTGGCTCGACGAGCGTGTCCAAATTTCGACGGACCATGTCGTCCAACTCTAGTCAGGCCAGCACGAGCGGGGCATCGTCGGTCCAGCGACCTGGCTGGAAATGAGTGATTTCTGTTAGACAACGATTTAGAGGCAACACGGGGGTTGCGTTTTGGCTCAGTATGGCTTCTCTAGTAGATTATTCAGTGTGTCGTCAAATCTCGGTCGTGCCGCCGACCACAAATGAATCACCATCGTCTGACGGCGTTTCTGTGGAGATACTAGCGCTCGCGTGGGCCGTGAGCGTTGTCAAAACCTTGCGCAGAAGCCCGGGCTGCTGTGTGAGGTTTTCGAACGCGTGAAGAAACTCAAACAGCAGCTCTTCTTCCGCTTCAGTCACGTCGCCTTCTTGCAACACATCGAAGACCGCGGGCTTGACGACTTCGTCAAACGCGTCTTCGTCCGACGCGAAACGGTCGGCTGGTGGATGTTGGCTCATTGTATCGTTCAAAGCGTTGGCTGTCGCTACTTGTTCGTCCGCGACGCGCGCTTCTTCGTCGCGTCGGGCTTGTTCCAAACCCTGTTTGATATCGGCAGCGGAGATGCGAACAGAACTGAAATCCCACGCGTCGTCGTCCGCCGCGCTTGCTATCGTCGGCGAGCCAACGCCGTCGTGCGACGGGTGGAGATACGCGTGCGACTCGGACTCGAAGCCGCTTGTCGACGTCACGAGAGGCGGCACCACCGGGGCTTCCGTTGGCTATAGCACAAAACACCAACGTCAGAGCATGCCACCATAACCTCAATGATACCAACGTACGACCACGAGATCCTTGAGGAGCGCAATGCTCTTGGCCGACTGGATAAACGGATGTTCGAGCAACTCGCTCGCGGTCGGTCGCGCGTGAGGGTCCATTTGGAGACAACGCGCGACAAAGTCGACAAACGCCGATGAAAACGCGCCGTCCAAGACAGGCGGATCGCTCTTGGGGATCAGAAACAGCACTTTCATCGGGTGGATGTTGGCGTGCGGCGGCACGCCCTTGGCCATTTCAATAGCCGTGATCCCGAGCGACCAAATGTCGGCTTTGAAATCGTACTCTGACTGCTGGATGACTTCGGGTGCCATCCAAAACGGCGTGCCAACAACGGTATTGCGCTTGGTCATGGTCTCGGTGATCTGCCCCGTCACGCCAAAGTCGGCGAGCTTGACGTGGCCGTCGCCACTGAGCAAAATGTTGGCGGCTTTAATGTCGCGGTGGATCTTGCGCTCGCTATGGAGATACTCGAGCCCTTTGAGGAGCTCGCGAAGGATAATCGCAATGTGCATTTCATCGAGCGGCCTACAGAGACGCGTTGTGAGATCTCGCGGAGATAGAGACCCGGAAAGGCGGTCCATACCCCGTGCGCATGACGTCCCAGACGGACCCGCCCGACAAAAACTCCATCACGATCCTACGCCATACATCACAAATTCATGATCGACCCCAAGCCGCTGACAGCGTGGATGGGACGCACCAGAGCTGCGCGCCGACGGTAAACGAGCCAATGTACTGCGTGAGCTGCGGGCACGAGCATTGCGACAGGACGTGGATCTCTTGCTGAATGTCGTCGATCTCGTCGCCCGCGGCCTCGAGATCGACGATCTTAACGGCGCAGACAGAGTCCGAGCGCGTGTCGACGGCCCTGAAGACCTCGCCGAACGCGCCCGTGCCGATCTTCTCCACGAGCTCGAAGTGCTGATCCATTGCCGGTTTGAATGAGTGTGTCATCACGAGCTCCAGCCAGTCTATGCATTTGATTGGCTGATATTTTCTATTTAGCGACATCGATTGGTCAAAAATGTAGTATGGAAATCTATTGTCACATGTCACTCAGCACTGGGCCTCCGAGCTTGGTAAGCAGTGCCTCGTAGAGCTCTTCGTGCTGCTTGTACTCAGTCTCGAGAAAAGCTTTTCGTCGCTCAGCGCCCATACCTTCGACGTCCTCGGCGTGGAGCTTAAACAGTCGCTTCTTGACCTCGAGGCGGTACTTTTTGTACTCTTCTTCGTTCGTTTTGTCAATGAACCGGAGCTTGAGCATTTCGTAGCAACGCTGGACTTGGCGCTGCGTGAGCTTGAGTTTCTAACGAATAGATTCAATTGCTTGCGTTAGTTCAACGTCCCTCTGCCCTTGATATTCTCGGCAACGTACTTCTTGGACGACCTGAATGTCATGTGCCTGGAGACTGGCAGTGCCGGTAGCCGGCGTAATGTCCTGCCCGCTCTTACCCGGCGGAAGTGAGAAAAAGCAGTGCCGTACACAGTGCTTCAAATCAACATAGTCTCGAAGCTACAAGTTGTCACTTCAGCCACAACGCTGGATATTTTCTTGTCAGTGCAGCTCACCTTGGAGAAGCCGGGAACAGGATCCTCGACTGTGACTTCATAGACGTTGCAGTCTTCTTGGACCTTGCCATAGATCAACTCAACGAGGCGCTCGCAGTGGCCTACACCGCCAACAGACTGTTATGTTCGTTTCGACGAACGATCAATCACTGCACTTACCTTGGCGTTGATGCGTGGGGAAGACCAGCGCTTGGCAAATGCGATGTGTCTCTGTCGCAGACGATCCCGCAGCCTTGCGACCTAGTGGGTTGGTAAATTTGAACACTGTGATATATCCCACTGGCAAGAGCCACCCGCCCTCGCCAAGCCGCTCGTACACGACGTACAGGACCCATCGCGGATCCGTGACGTCAATCGCATCGGCGCCTTCAATGAACCACAGCGCCGTCGTCTGGAGCTTTTCGTGGAGTTTCTGCGCGCGCTCGTTCTTGTCCACAACGCACTCGTAAATCTCAAACGTGTGGTCGCGACCGTCGATCTCGTGTGTGTACGAATGCTCTAACGTCCCAGGAGGCGAGAAGTCTTTGGCCGCGGAGCGGAGGCCGTCAAGAAACGTCTGCTCGTCCTGCGTAAAGCCCTTGGGTAGTGATGACTTCATCTTGTCCACGAGTTCGTCGTATCTACAAACAAAGTATTAATATTGCGACATTGTGGGGAAGAGAGCGCTCACTCTATCATACCGTTCTTCACGGTGCTTGAACGACACGTTGAGCATGGCGCTAAAGTCGTAGGCGTTGAACAAGACTTCGAGCCGCAGCCCGTCGTACCCTTCAATTGACTCGTCTTTGCCGAATGCGTGGTACGTAAACGCCGGGGAAAAGTAGTCGATTTCGCGCGCTTCAACTTGGGCCACGTCGCCGACTTCACGGCACCACAAGTCAGTCATTAGAGCCGCTCTGGAGGTCGCGATTGCGCGTACCGATTGCGAGATGCACGGCGTCGTTCGAGCTCATGGACGTCGCGAACCGCACGCGCTTGGAGGCGTGCACAGGCTCGTTATCGACGGCATCGCTCGCGCGCTTGTCGAGCACCAACGTCATTGTGATTTGCCGAGCCGTTTCTTGGTTTTGGCGGGAATGCGGGTCACTTGAGATAGTGTGCTCCACTTCAAAATAGGCAAATAATAGTGGACCACACAAAATTAGGATGTTCACAGTTCCCTGTGTGAGAACCAGTCGTTCGGTTTCATCACTTGGAGCTCGATCGAAGTCGCCATTTCGGATTTGGCGCCTTGAGCGAACAGTGTGTCTGTGTATTGGCGTGCGCGTGTCCATCGCGGCGCCCCGTGTACTTATATTGTTGCTTGCCACCTGTGCCTTGGGCTTGCATCAGTCGTAGCACGGAAGAACGATCGGTCTACGGACCTTGGCGACTTTAAACCAAGCGCGAACTCTGCTAATGTTTGCGACTTGACCTGTCTCAACGCTACATGCATGTACAGACGAACCTCCCTTGCGAATGGAAACGGTAGTACTGTAGGCGTAGAGCGCTGTGTAGAGGTAGAGCTTGTCGCAGTGGGCGAGTTGACGGCCGCGAGTGCCTGCTCCGTTCGCTCGACTCCACTAGAGCGGTCTCTTACTGTGGAAAGGGAGCACGAGGTCACTGACCTGAGTGCGAACACTTCTCTAGCCAAGTGGATTAAGGGGAGGACTCCCTCCGCAGCGGCGACGCCTGGCGTCTCCTGCACGTTCCGAGGCGGAATGATGAACCGCTCGTTGTTGGCAAGTTGGCTGGTGGGCAGTGTGGTGTGGTTTGTTGTTGCTCTCGGTCGTGCACCGGCTGGATTTTCCGCCCAATCGACACCTCTCACTACCACTCAACAGTCCCTAACACGAGGCCCTCCTCCCTATGTTTTATCTTCTCGCTCCAAACAAAGAGTCTCTAAACCGAGGTTCCTGAACCGTCTGCTGAACATCTCACAGCCTGACTGACATTGCGACTTTCTCTCTAGTGCATGCTCATCGGCGCGCCATTGCCCTCCCAACAATGGGGCGGCTCTGCGTGAACCAGTACGACCTGAGCGTCAACGTCTCGCTCGCCGACGACTCGACGCCGCGGTGCATTGCCGACTGGGCGCATACGCAGGAGCAAGTCCTCATTGCGCTCGTGCTCTGGGGTGTGCTCTTGCTCGTGGCGCTGGCGTGGACATGGGCGTCGCGCCGCCAGCGCCGCCGCTTGCGCATTGACGAAATCGGCTTTTCGCTCAAGTACCGTCGATGGGCGCGTACGTCGCGCGCCGCTGCCCTCCTCAATCGCCCCGTCCAGCTCGTCACGTCGTTGGGTATATTCGCGTTCATGATCAACCGGTGCAACTCGTACGAAGTCTCGACCGTCGGCTACGTCTGCATGTCGGTGCTCTACGTCGTTGCGCTCGTCGACGACGGCGTGCGATTCCTCGCAGCGCGGTACAAGCTCCTCCACTGCTTTGCGCCACTGACGATCCTCGAGTGCCTCATGCTCGCGGCCCACGGACAAGTCGGGTTTGGCTCGACCAAACATATCAACGGCGTTGCGACGCGGTCGTGGCTCGATTTCTCGATTATGCGGCCGATCTTTATCCTGCGGAGCTACCTCGAGATGGAAAAACACTTGCCGCGGTCGTCGCGCGGCTGGATGATCTTGCGATTGGCGATTAAAGTGCTGCTCCTCATTATGTTTGGCGCGTCGGCCATGTTTTTCCTCGAGACACTGGGCGAAATGCCCTTTTTCCGGCAAAACGGTTTTGCGCACTTGTATCATTGTGACTCGGGTATTGTCACGCGCAATGGCACCGAGTGTCCGACTGAGACGTGGTCGATTATGTTTTCGTTCTACTTTACGGTCGTGACGCTCGGGACAGTTGGCTATGGTGACAACGCGCCCAAGACTGTGCTCAGCCGCTTGCTCGCGATCATGTTTATCGTCATGGGCGTGATCTTGTTTTCGATGGAGATTGAAAACCTCATCAACCTCTACAAGTCGCGGCAGATCGGAAACCCGCCGTACCAGCCCAAACACGATTCGCGCCACGTCATAGTCATGGGCAATCCGTCGTTCTCGCAGCTCTCGTCGATATTGCGCGAGCTGTTTCACGAAGACCACGTCACGAGTTCCGACCAAGAGAGCGGCCGCCTCCACGCCGTCGTGCTCGGCGATCGCAAGTCGAAATTCACAAAAGGACTCGTCGCGAAGCTCGAAGCCGACCCGATTTTCGCTGCAAATGTCACGTACGTGGCCGGGAACGCGACTAAAACCGAGGACCTCGAGCGCGCGCTCGCCAAGCAAGCTGAAGCCGTCTTTGTGTTTCCCGACAAACTGTCGGACGACCCGGCGCACGAAGACGCACTCAATATCATGCGCGTACTTGCGACCAAGCGATACTGCGGGTGCGTACAGACGCGCTCGTGTGGCTCGTGATCGATTCCTCTAACGTTCTGTGTTGTTGTCATAGGCCGGATGTCCGATGCCTCGTGATGGTCCTGCGTGCAGAGAATGCGCGTCACATGCTCGCGGCGGGCGTGAGTCGCGACGACGTGATCTGTGAAAACGTCATCAAAATGGGCACGCTCGCGCAGAGCGCCGTGTCGAACGGCGCTGCGACGCTGCTGGCGAATCTCGCTGCGAGTTTGTCTGTCGAACCGTCGGTCGAAAGCGCTGAGAAGAACGAGCCCGAGCCCTCGTCGCTGCGGGGTGCGTTCAAGGACAAAGTCATGCAGTCCGATATGCGGCTCTCCCAAGTCGTCGAAGACCCCCAGATCTCGTCGCGGAGACGGCATTGGCAAAAAGAGTATTACCACGGCGCTGCAAAGGAGATGTACTTGATCCGGATCTCGAAAAAGTACGCCGGTCTTTCGTTTTCCGAGGCGGCGAGCCGTATTTTCACCGAGACGGAAGGCAACGTCGTGCTCATTGCTGTCGAAGTCGTCTTCTCGAATACCAAGGACGAGTTGGGGACACCGCGCGCAAGCGACTCGCGCGTGCTGCTGAATCCAGGATGCAGCCTCATCATGGCCGAGTGGATGCAGTGTTATGTGATCGCGGACGACTTGGCACACGTGTTCAGGCACCAGATTTGCCCCGATGAACTCACGCGCGAAGATCTGTTGCAGGGCGGTGGCATGGCAGCGACCATGTTTGATGGCATCGCCGAGACGTTCATTGAACCCGCTGGCCACGAGTCAGAAGGAGAGGAAAATGGCAACTCATTCAAAGAAGTCACGGCGTATGCGTCCATGCGGACACCAACAGGCACTCACCACAGCGAAGATACGGCGCCCAAGTCCCAACACGACCAGCTCTTGGAATCGCGCCATCGCCGATTGGCACCGGTGCGTACAGCTTGCCTTACCGAATGGGAGATTGCCTAACATTGTGTTGGTTGCATGCGCCATACAGACAGTTGGCCTCGGCACTGAGAGTGTTGTCTTGGTACGTTGCCCTTCAGATGCGAAGGATGTTTATTCGATGATGTGCTAACTGTTGCGTTTATCAGGACCGCTCGTTACGTTCGGTGGCACTGAACTTTACCGCCATGGACTCGTTTGGCGGTGACCTCATGGGGCTGAACCTCTCAGCTCCACAGACCAGCAGCTCGTCGATTTACGTGGCTCGAAACTACTACCAGTACACAGACGAGCGTCGCATGAACAACTCGTTGACATCACTCGATGGCACTCCGACGCAATCGCTCGAGCCACCGCCGTTGGACGTGCTGCTGAATCCGCGCCACATTGTCGTCTGCAGTTTCTTGGGCGAGGAGTCGCTAGCGAGTCTCCAGTGGCTCATCCTCCCTTTGCGTGGCGTGTACGCAGACGGTGGCCACCCACCCATCACCGTTCTCGACGCTGCGGAGCCAACGCCTGCTGTGATCTCATCGCTAACATCTTTCAGTGACGTGGTACGTGGATTGGGGATTGGTGGGTGTATCTCTAAGAACTAACTCGCTGATTGTGGGACAGTATTATATCAGAGGAAGCCCTCTGGCATACGCGGACTTGCAACGCGCTGGTGCCAAGGCCGCGTGCGCGGTGATTGTGCTCGGCAAACGGACGAAGGACGGGCTAATGACGAACGCCACCGATGATGTCGAGACGAGCATTATCGACGCACAAGCGATTTTCTGTACTATGCTCATCGAGCTCAAGATGGACTTTACCAAGATTTTCACCATCACGGAATTGTCGGACGAGTCCAACTCCAAGTTCCTTGGGACGTCGTTCCAACTGCGTCATTTTACGAAGCCTGGCCAAGACACTGCGCACCATGGCGTAGGCGAGAACGGACTGGACGACAGTGAGAGTGTGTTGTCGTGGTGGGAGTACTTACTCCTGAACGACATTCCCCAGCAAAAGTCGGAAAAAGCGATTTTCGGACTGCCCTTGTACATGTCCGGACGCTTGCTCCACCCCGAGCTCTGTGAGAACATGCTCGTTCAGGTACGCTTCATTGGGTGCTTCTATTGATTCCCGACACTTACGCTCTGTTGAAAATTATCTTGCAGACGTTCTACAACCCGTCGATCCACAAGATCATTCGCCAGCTCGTTGGCGGGCCTCGGTGTACCGGCGTGATTCGATCGTATGCAATCCCCCAAGGGTACCGCAGCCGTGCGACGTACGGCGACCTCTTCCACGCGTTTGCGTCGTCGAGTTTTGCTGGTATTTGCCTCGGCATCTATCGGTTCTCGACGCAGTCTGTGCGCTCGGGCAAAGAGTCGGTCCAACTCCCCATCGTCTTGGCGACGCCAGAGCCCGACTTCCAGATCGTCACCAGCGATCGCATCTTTGTACTTATCGGCGTCCACACGCTCACGCGAGCCGCACTTTGCATCCAGCGATTCTACAAGCACGTCCGCCGGCATCGTCAAGCACCTGCCGACGATGCACCGCCATCCACTGCTAACCTGCGCGAAGCATTTGCGTCCTCCCGCAAGCCGTCGTTCTTTGACCCGCGCAGTCGTATTTCCAAGTACCTGGCACCGCAGACCGGCGGCGGCTTTGCGATTCTCAATGTGCCCAAGACCCAGCGCCGCTCGCTGATAGCGCAAGAGTCGAACTCATCGTTTCGCAGTTATTACGTCTGAAAATCCAAAAGATTCTACTCATTCTTATCTTCGCTGGCGCTTGCCCTTGTGGTTCTTGTTCTTTTGGTGGGCGAGCGTCGCGGGTTGCTTACGCTTGTTGCCAGCGACATTTGTCGGCTTGCCCTCCGTGTTCTTCTCCTTCTTGCTCGGCTTGCTCGATGGCACAGCCGTGTTCTTCTTGGTTTCGGCTTCCTCTCGCTTTTGCTGCATCTTGCGCAGGCACTCTTCTTGGTCCAGCTTTTCCTGGTACGTTGGCGTGAGGATCACGTACGTCTTTCCCAAGAGCTCCTTGGTCATGGGCTGGAGCGCCTCAACGTTCTGCGGCTGCTTGTTCTCACGGGACTGCGGCACAAACACAAACGTTTGCGAGTCCCAGATTGGGAACGATCCCTTGGAAAGCACCTTTTTGTTCGAGTACCCAGGGTACAGACACCGATCAAACACGACCGACTGCGCGTGGTGCAGTCCATTGCGAGCCGCAATCTCTTCCATGCCCCACTGACTGAACGGTGGCTTGGTCTTGTGGGTCACGTGGACCTCGCCTGTCGGTGTGAGGAGCTCTGCGACGTGCTTGAAGAACCCATCGAGCAGCGCTTTGTTGAGCTCCATTTCTTCGTTCTGTCCGTCTTTGCCGCGCGGCGCGCGCACGCACGGAAAGTTCCACAGCACGCGATCAAACGACCCCAGCGCTTTCATCTGCGCAGCGTTCGTCCCATCGACTTCATGATGCACAATAACGTGGTCCATGTTCGCGAGCTCTTGGAGAATAGCTTCGCCATCGGGGTACGTCTCAACGACCGACGAGCGGCTCTCGTGCGATGTCACGACGAGCTCCACGCGACGTTTCGCGTTGGCAAACGCCCGCGCGAGCGCGAGCGAAAACGAAAAGTTACCGTCGCCGACTGTCAGCAGCCGCTGCACGCTCGCTTCGTCATAGAGGCCAATGCGACCGCCGTTCTCGTCCTTCTTGCCTTCAGTTGCATCGGCTGCGACCTCTTTCTTGGACGGCGTCTTGAGCCGCGCGCACAGTTCCGGACGCTGGTTCGGCAAGAGCCCAGGGCGCGAGTGGAGCACGATTTTGTAGCCGCACGGCACGCAGCGGCGCTTGAGCGCGCACTCGAGCGTGTCGCTGTGGACAAAGAGGTTCTCGACCGAGCGGAGCGTGAGGTGCGACGGCGCTTTGTCGTCGTCCACAGGCGCGACAGGCGCAGCGGCCGTGAGCGCCGATGCCTTGGTCTTCCGTCCCATGGTGATCTATCTATCTCCACAGCCAATCGCCAAATCAAGCCATGTCACTATGGATATGTCACTCGCGTGCGCATGGTCGATCCATATGTCAAGTGGTCCACGTGAAATGTCTGCTTCCATCTACAAAAACCTCGACGAGGTTTTACACCCGGTCGCACTTCACTTTCCTCGAATCCCCTACTTCAGTACACTTATCTTTTTTTCCTTCCTCCCCCTGACACACGCAAGAGAGAACCCACGGCACTTCGCTCTCGTCGCCATCATGGACCAGCTCATTCCGATCATCAACAAGCTCCAGGACGTCTTCAGCGCCATCGGCCAGTCGCCCATCAACCTCCCGCAGATCGTCGTCATCGGCTCGCAGTCGAGCGGCAAGTCGAGCGTGCTCGAGAACATTGTCGGCCGCGACTTTTTGCCGCGCGGCTCGGGCATCGTCACGCGCCGCCCGCTCGTACTCCAGCTCTACAACATTTCGAACGACAGCAAACCGAAAGACGACGGCGCCGACGAATGGGGCGAGTTTCTCCATGCGCCAGGGCAGAAATTCACGGATTTCAACGAAATTCGCAAAGAAATTGAGCGCGAAACCGACCGCATGACCGGCAAGAACAAGGGCATTTCAAACAAGTCGATCAACCTCAAGATCTACTCGCCCTATGTCCTCAACCTCACGCTCGTGGACTTGCCGGGCGTCACGAAAGTCCCGGTCGGCGACCAGCCCGTGAACATTGAAGAGCAGATTCGCGATATGTGCATGGAGTTTATCGCCAACCCCAACTCGATTATCCTCGCCGTGACGTCGGCCAACACGGACTTGGCCAACAGTGATGCGCTCAAGATGGCGCGTGAAATCGACCCCGAAGGCGTCCGCACGATCGGCGTGCTCACGAAACTCGACCTCATGGACGACGGCACGGACGCGCTCGATATGCTCCAGGGCCGCATCATTCCGCTCAAGCGCGGGTTTGTGGGCGTCGTGAACCGCAGCCAAGCCGACATCAACAACAACGTGTCGATCCGCGACTCTCTCACGAAGGAAGTGTCGTTTTTCAAGAACCACGTCGCGTACCGCGGCATGGCCTCCCGCATGGGCACGCAGTACCTCTCAAAGACGCTCAACACGATCCTCATGCACCACATTCGCGACTGCTTGCCCGATATCAAGAGCAAGATTAGCGCCATGGTCAGTGACCTCGATGTCGAGCTCGGCGAAATGGGCAGTCCAACCGACCAAATGACCAAGACCGACCTCGGTGGCTGTCTGCTCAACCTCATTTCGCACTTTGCCGCCAACTTTACAAACTCGCTTGATGGCCGAAACCACTCGCTCAACGGCGTCGAAATGAATGAGCTCTACGGTGGCGCGCGTATTAGCTACATCTTCAACGAGATCTTCACGAAGTCGCTCCAAGAAGTCAATCCGTTTGACGGCCTCACGGACGACGACATTCGCACGACGATTCGCAATGCCAACGGCCCGCGCCAGTCGCTGTTTGTGCCGGAAGTGTCGTTTGAACTGCTCGCCAAGCGCCAGATCAAGCGATTGGAGCAGCCTGGACTCCAGTGCGTCGACCTTGTGTTTGACGAGCTCCAGCGCGTGACATCGCAGTGCGAAACCATGGAACTCTCGCGCTTCCCAGAGCTTCGCGACCGTGTGATTGAAGTCGTCAATGCGATGATGCGGGCGTCGCTCTCGCCCACGCAGGCGATGGTGACGAACCTCATTCAGATCGAGTTGGCGTACATCAACACAAACCACCCGGATTTCATTGGCGGAAGCCGTGCTGTGGCACAGCTCATGGAGAAACTCCAGCGCGAGAGTCTGTCATCTGCGCCGGGTGGTGACCCGAAGGATCCCCGAAGAACAGCATCGGGCCCACAAGGCGCTGTGAAGCCCGCGACGGCAAACAATGAAGACAAGCAAGAGACTGGTTTGATGTCGTACATTTTCCCCGGAAGCAAGAAGTCGGCCAAGCCCTCGACCCCTACTGGTGATGGATACAAGGCGCCTGTCGTGAAGCTGCCACAGGTCCCAACCAGCATTCGCCAGTCGGACGAGTCATCCGATCGCGAGCGCATCGAGACGGAAATCATCAAGAGCCTGCTCGCCTCGTACTTCGATATTGTGCGCAAGAACTTTTTGGATCTCGTTCCAAAGGCGATTATGAACTTTATGGTCATCCACGCCAAGGAGAATGTGCAGAACGAGCTCGTGTCGGCGCTGTATCGTGAGGACAAGCTGAACGAGCTGCTGAAAGAGACGGGCGACATTGCTGCGCGCCGCAGCAACTGCTACGAGATGCGTATGCTCCTGCAACGTGCGCTCGAGATTGTGAACGAAGTGCGCGATTTTAACACGTTCAAGTAAGTCCCGCGATCACGACAAATAGACGCACGTGAAATGAAGCAGCCAAGAACGAGCTCTACATCATGAACGCTCGGACATTGTGACGCCACGAAGGCAGGAAACCTATGTGCAGGCGCCTAGCTTGTGTCGCTCAAGGTTTTCATTTTTTATCTTGTCAACGGAATCTCACCGCTAAATTCTGTGTCATGTTGGGTTTGACTTTGTGCTTTGACTAGAACATGCCTGCAAACGCACTCGATAGGAACGGCGACGTTGTTGGCGGAACTGACGGCATCGTGGTCGCGTGTGCGAGTCCAGGTGTCACAGCAGCAGCGCGTGGCTCGAGGCTTTTCGCCAGCAGATCCTGTACCCCTAGCGCGTCTTTGGTTCGCTGCGAGTGGATCTGTGAAACCACAAACGCGTCGCTCTGCGGCGCCTCGGTCTGCGTCATGTACTGCACAAGCGTCGCGACGTGCTCAACAATGTCTGCTCGTCCACTCTGCTGGGCCTGGGCGTGGAACGCCGCGAGCACGGCGACTGTGAGACGTCTCGACACGAGAGACGACAGCAGGAGCAGCTTGGTGAGACGAATCGCAAGCGCACGAAACCACGTGACGTCGGCCGAGCGCTCAACCATGTACGCGACGCCCGTGCGGGCGACAAAGTCGAGCGTCCACTGCTGCACGTGCTCGGCGGTGGCGACGAGCGCGTGGTCGTGGTGGTCGAGCACAGCGTTGACCGCGCGAAAGACGTCGGTGCCCATGGCCCCAAGGCATTTCCGTAAGGCAGTCGTCCAGATCTTGACGAGCATCGGCGCGTGCCACTCGCACGGATGGGCCTGGAACCACAAGAGCGTGATCTCGAGGCACTTGCGCAGCATCTCGACGTCGACGGCGTGGCGATGGAGACTCGGATTCGTCACAGCGCGCTGGAAAAACGCGTCGGCGATAAACTGGCGCGACGCTGGCGGGATCTGCGGGAGCGGGAGACTCACGAGGCGGTCCATGAGCATGTCCCACTTGGCGTCGGCGCGGTCGAGCGTCGTTGGGCGCGGCAAGAGCCACACGAGTGCGCGGAGACTCTGGCACGCAACGAACGGATTGGTGTCACTAATCAACTCGACGACTTGGTCGGCGATGCGGTCCATAAACTGCGGCTGGTGTTCCATGGCGTCGGTGTTTTGGAGGACGCTGCCGTCGAGCGCTTCGGCCGTGCGCTGGATCGCGCGCACGACGCGATGGAGCTGCACGGCACTGTGTGTCAGCATTGCGTCTTTCAAGAGCTTGGCGAGCACGCCAGCCGCGACCTCAAAGAGCGAGACACCAGCACGCGTCTTCATGATACACGCGTCGGCGCCGGCTTCGTGGACGGTCTCTTCGACGGCGGCCAAGAGGATGGCTTTGGAAAAGCCCGAGGCATCGCTTGGGGACGGCGGTGCGCACAGAATGTCGAGAAACAGGTCGTGGAGCCGTGACGCCAAGACGCTCGAGATCGTGACGCCTTCGAGGCGCTGGCGCTGACGCGCAATCGGCGACGGCGGTGGCGACGGCGACGCAGTGTTGCTGGGCGTCGTGGATGCTGGCGTCTCAAACGAGAAATCGAGCAGGTTCCCGCCAAACGACATGCGCTTGTTGGTCGACGTTTTCGAAGTGCTGGAACTCGACGAAGCATTGTCGCGAATCGGCAAGCGACTGAGCTGCCCGCAGAGCCGCAAGAGGTACAGCGTGGCGAGGGGATCGCCGACGCGGAGCGAGACGGGGCGAAACGTCGTGAAGAACGCTTCAAACTGCGTCGTGACTTGCGTGGCGTGGGCGTTCGAGAGCTCAAAGAGTGTGAGGAGCGTGCCGGCCGCGTGGCGCGACGCGACGGCGTTCGGGAGAAACGCCGCTTGGAGAAGGTGCTCTAGAAAGTGATGCACTTGCTCGTCGTACGCAAGGTCGTGGCGGACACAGTGGAACGCGGCGGTGAGCGTCGCGAGCTGCGCGTGAAACTCTTTCTTCCCCGTGATCGCGGCCGAGACCTTGCGGTCGCCGTTGAGGAGGCCCCACAGTGGCGACTTTTGCACGAGCGGTTTGGTCCGCAAGATCAGAGCGTCGGTCGAGTGGAACGTGCGGCTGAGGAGCCCGTAGAGCTTGAGACTAGCGACTTGGCGCGGCGGGAGAGTCAGCGCCGCAAGCTGCGTGAGCTCTTGGGTCTCGAGGACTTTGAGGAGCCCGCTGGCCATCGAGAGCGACATGTCAAAGCTCTGCGTGCGCGCGCCGTTCGCAGCTGCGAGCGCTTGTTGCTGGTACCGCAGTTCAAACTGCTCGACGATGCGGCTAAGGAAACAGAGTACGATGCGCGCGACCCTCAGATCGTCTTTCTTGTCGGGCTTGAGGTGCGTGAGGAGCGCCATGAGGTCCTTGAGTACCGAGTGCGGCACACGCATGAACGCTGGCGACACGTAGAACAGCGCGAGCTCGCGCAAGAGCTCGGTCATTTTCTTCGACGCATAGTCTTTCGACGCGAGGAGCTTCGAGAGCTCGTTCATGAGCTGCTGCTCCGAGCGGCATTTGCGCAGCAAGTAGCCGTTCATGGTGATCGCGGCCTCGTGGCGATGGTCTCACTTGCAAGTGAGATCAAGGCGACGGATCACGGTGACCTTTCAAGACCATGACTCATTTCGACCAATGGCCAAGGAGGTCGGACGAATGCCTGCGAGGAATCCACACTGCGGGCCATCACGAAGCCGAGTGGGCCACTCGCTGACGGACGGGAGCTCGCATTCTCTCATCATGACGACACGTGACGCACCGAGGTGTAGAATTACGGCTATTATCCAGTTACATAAGACTCCTACGCGCTGCATAGCGTCGAATCTGTGGCGCGCCAAGCAATCCACACTTCGCACTCCACTTCCTCGACAAGCGCTTGACGGTCCACACGCCTCACACATCGCGGAGCTTGATCTGCTGTCGCTCTTCATAGCTCTTTTGCTTCTCCTGCTTGCGTTCTTTGGACGCCAAGAACGCGCCGAGACCCATGGCAATGACGGTGCCGCCCTGCGCGACGACACGCGCTTGCATAAAGCGGTTGCTGAGCTGCGAGCGGCCGGTCTGAAACGAAAAGAGCCCACCGAAGAGCACGCCCGCAGTGAGGAGGCAGCCCACGGGCACGAGCGGCTCTTCCACGCAGCGCTCCAAGAAGCTCTTCTTGCCGGTGATCGCTTGGTTCATCCAGCTAAAGTCGCCCACTTGGTGGTTCTCCGTGTCGCCGCCTGGTCGCTCCATTGCGCGTGCCTGAGACTATCGCTTCGCGCGCAGCTCGTCGGAATTCCGAATGCGCCTTTGACATTTGATCGCTGGAATCAGATGGGCCATCTCTGGTTCCGATGATGGGTTCTTTCAATCGACCCGACATACACGGATTTCATTGGCTATTCCTCATCCTGAGTCTGAGGCGAAGAGCTCCAGTTGAAGAGCTCCATGGTGCCGTCGGCCCCGCCGCTCACGAGCATTGATGGCCACTGGGGATGGAATGCCACGGCCAAACAAGGCGTTGTGGGGTCGTACACACTGTATTGCCTTAGTACTCGCCGTGCCTCGCCGCAATAGAGCACAACGCGGCCGTGGACATCGCCCGTGGCCAAAAGTGAGCCCGTGGCGTTGAAGCTGCAGCTGATTCCAAAGCCTTGGACGTCGTGGCCTCCACAATAGCTTCGCTTGGGCTTGAGCCGCTTGTACGGAGCGTGGGCCGAAAAGAGCACGATTTCGTTGGCAGTGGACTGCGCTGCAACGTACTTGCGGGTGGGATGGAGACTGAGATTCGTGAACGCACAGAGGTCGTCGTTGAGGTGGTCGGCCACGAGCGCTGTGGACCGCACATCCCACACGAGCAGCGTCTGATAGCTCGTGTCGCGCGATGTGAGCGCACTGCTGGATAAGAAGCGGACGTCCCTCGAAGCACCAGTCGGAAGGAAGAGTAGATCGTGGATCTCGCCAGTCGTCTTCGTGCCGTAGTTCGCCGATGGGGTCGCGGCGTCCACACGGAGATCCCTCAGGAGGATGCGGCCTCGGTCGGTACCACAAAGCACAAGTTGTGGATCCACAGGGTGCGGGAGGATGCTCGTGACGTATTCGTTCGTGTTGTGGCTGAATCGCTGGACGACGGCATTTCGCTCAACGTCGACATAGACCGCGCCGCCGTCGTAGCTGCCGCTCCAAACGAAGTGGCCATCGATTGACCACTTGGCCTGTTTGACGCCGCGCGCGTGGTGCGCGAGCACACGGCGGCAGCGCTGCGCGTCGTCCGGTAATTGGTCGTCATAGTACGATGGTGGGAGGCCCCACACGCGAACGCTGTGGTCCATCGAAGCTGAGAGAAAGAGCGGCGGGTACCGAGGGTTCCACTCGAGACTCTGGACTGCGCCAGAGTGGTCTTGCATGCGATCGCCCTTCTGCCACTGTGGCAGTGCCGACTTTCCGGCGAAACGCCCCGGAAGCGCGTCGGAACGAGTCGCTAGCGATCGGATCGTCGAGAACAATGGCGCTATCTTCGCAGTCGCTGAAGACGCTCGTGTTGAGCGTCCGTGGCTTAGGAGAGCTCTCTTTGGAGCGTATGGTCTGTACGCAAAGCGTCGCTCTTCGGGTGCTGTGCGGTGCGTGGACTGACGCGCTCGCATGGCGAATCGCTCCGCGAGCACTGCGCGCGCTGCCGCAGCGTTGACTTGGGACGCCTCGCGATCCGTCCTCTCGACGCGCAACAGTTCATCTGTAGCATACGTACGACCGTCGCTCTGGCCTTCTTCTTGTTCCGACGACGACGACGACGCGTAGGATGCCGCAAGCTGGTCCATTGGACGGGTTTTGGAAGGCAAAGCTCACTACTGAGATACGTGAATAGCTGTGAAAGCGTACCCACTCTGTGAGCAAAGTGAGACCGAAAGACTGTCGACCGCAAACCACCATGGGCAGCAGCGATGTTCCAGCTCCCAATACTCGATCTCGATGCCGACGTTCACAAGCAACCAACGCCACCACACAAACAACAACACGAACAATGAGCAAGAAAGAGAATGAACAAACGCGCGACTGCGCCACTGTGTATGAATGGAGACAGTTTACAGATTCAGTACAACTGGGAGTTGTAGTCGGCCAGACGACTTAGACCGCCGACTGCACCGGCGTCTCGACCTCGACGTACTTGGGCGAGCCCGACGTCTTCTTGCCCTTGACGAACAGCGCCTCAATGTCCTCAAGCAGAATGCCCATCGTCTCCGGACA
>JAADWR010000030.1:0-40985 GCA_023336345.1 Pythium inflatum | reverse complement strand
TGCGATGCGCGAAAGAGCGGCTTGAGCTGCGCCGCGTTGTCAAAGAGAAACTGGTAAAACGCCGCGTAGAGCTTGCCCACGGGCGAGTCGGCGGCCGACTTTTCCGAGTGAATCGTCTCTTTGTAGGTCGATTCCCAGTGCATAAACGCTGTGATCCGGTCGTGGTTGTTTGATGGTTCGTCAAAGACAAAGTGCGGAAGGTACTTTTTCACGACGCGGCAGTACTGCTTGGAGAACTTGGTGCCACTCGACACTCTCCCGGCATACACGGAGCTTCCGCAGCCCATGCCAAGAGCAGCGATTCGATTTATGCAGTTGAAAGCAAACTCCAAACTGGGTATCGAAGAGAGGGCCGCACTGGGACTTGAAGCTTCGGAATGCTTCGATTCACGAAAACGCCGTCTTTCTTTGACGCACACACCGAACCCCGTTGAGGTTCTGGGCGCGCAACCACTGGTGAAGATTGCGGATCTGGCGTCGAGGATGTTGACTTCACTTCAAGTTCAAGCCACCTGGCCAACTCAAAACGTCGGTCTTGGTCTGAGGACTCCTATTCATAGCCAGTCATCAACGTCATCACGAAATGGCCTTGGTTCTGCAGGCTGCCGCAAACCCTGATCAGATGCGTGCTTTGCTTGGTGGGTCACTCAGTCGTCTCGTCTGTCTTGGCCCTCCATCGTCTCATGCGCCTCTCTCACCCTCGCAGCTGCGTCGGTTGCGTCAAGCCATGCGACAACCTCGTCTAAACCGAGCGCTTCCGCACGGAGCAATAATAGCTCGACGTCAAAGACATGCGCGTATCGGTGCCAAAGCCACTGGAGCACGTCGAGGCGGCCGCGCTCAATGCACCCGAGCGCCGCTTCGTTGCTACAACCTTCTGTGCGGTTCGCGTGGAGGAACTCGAGGACGTCCATGTGCCCTTCCTGTGCCGCGCTGTCCATAGCGCGCACCGTACAGCCTTCCGGTCGGTTCTCGTGGAGAAACTTGACGACATCCAAGTGGTTGTGGGCCGCGGCGCCGTCCATGGCGTGCGTCGAGCATCCTTCGGAACGGTGCTCGTGGAGAAAGCGGACAATGTCCAAGTGTCCGTAGACAGCGGCGATGGTCATGGCGCTCTTCGTGCAGCCTTCGTGACGATGGAAATGGAGGTACTTGACAATGTCGAGGTAGCCTTCCCACGCCGCATTGTCCATGGCCGCAGTCGTACAGCCTTCAGTCCGGTTCTCATGGAGAAACTGGACAATGTCCATGTGCCCTTTCCACGCCGCGCGATCCATGGCTTCGACCGTACTGCCTTCAGTGCGGTGCTCATGGAGAAACCGAATCACGTCCAAGTGGCCATCCCATACGGCGTCGTCCATCGCCGCCCGCGTGCAGCCTTCCGAACGGTTCCCATGGAGCCACTGGACGACGGCGCCATGGCCAAAGCGCGCGGCGCGGTCCATGGCGCGCGTCGAGCACGTCTCATCGGTGTGCGCATCGAGCCACTGGACAATCTCGAGCTGGCCGTTCGACGCCGCAAAGTCCATAATGTTGCCGGGAAGAATCGTCGGTGGGAGATTCGCGTAGAGCCAGCGCACGACGTGCAAGTGGCCGCGCTTCACGGCGCTCCGCATCGCGAGCACGACTTCGCTGCAGTCGAGCGGGCGGTCGCGGAACGCTGCGAAGCGGTGGAGCAAGTGCAAATGGCCCGCGCGCGCGGCCGACGGGACGCTCCACTGCGCCGAGAAGTCGAGGAGCTGGGAAATGAGCTGCGCGACGTGCGGACAGCGCTGGAGCGCGTCGCGTTCGCGCGCCACGACGCGCACGCACGTGAGCAGACGCGCTTCATCTTCTGTGGTATCAGCAGGCGGCGATGGCGGCCGCTGCGGTGGAGAAAAAGATGTCTTGGAGATCTCCATCGTTCTTGTTCGCGGCGCTCTTTGTACAGGAACGGTTCCACAAAAGGAAAAGGCGAGAACAAAAACTGGATTATCGACACTTGTCGTAATTGTCGAAAATAGGAATTCTTGACACGTCTGAAACGACAACTTGGGGTAGGCAACATTAGAGAATGGACGCACGGCAACGCGCCGACGAAAACGTGGCGTTGCGCGCGTTCTAAGCCTTTTTGAGCTTTGCGCCTGTGGCCACTCGACAGTGGACGCTTTTTGCTATCGATTGGTATACGGAACGTCGCTGATAGAGCAGAAATGGCCCCGACAGGGACGTTCAAACCGACGCTCCAGCTCCGACACCAGCTCAACTGCAGCGGCATTACGATCGACGCCGCGGCCTACGACGCGCGGCGGCATCATCTCCTGACGTACGACTCGCACGCGCTCAAGCCGCATACGCTCCGGCTCTTTAGTCTCCGTCGCGAGATCCGATCGACGCCGCTCTTTGATACGGACAACCCCGCGCCGTCAGTGAATTCCCCCAAGGCCGAGCCAAGCGCTGCGATTGCATCGGCACGACTGCGCTTCGTGTCGCTGGTCTATGCGTGCGATCTCGATGTGTTTGTCTGCGTCTACAGCGCGTACGTTGCCAGCGCGAGCGAGCCAACTGGTTACAGTCTCGTGTTTCTCGAGCCGGCGTCGCTCAAGAAGCTCGTGGTGTACAACGGACCGCGGCCGCACTTGCTCCAGTCCACTGTCTTTGACGAAGCGACGGGTCGGCTCGTGCTCGCGTCACGCGTCGCTACGGGCAGGTCCGATGGCAACCGGAAAGGCTCGAATGCCATGCGCGTGACTTCGCCGAGTTTTATCGAAGCACGCAGCAACGTCATCGAAGTCGTCGAGATCTCCAAGCGTCCGTTTCGCCGGCCAGCATCAGCGATCTCAGTGGCATCGGTGTCAACTGGTCGGGCATCCGCCGCGCCGCTGAACCGCGTAATGCTCTGCGTCGAGAGAATGCCGCGCTCGACGCTCTGGCATACTGATCCAATCGACTGCATTGCCGCAGCACCTCGTTTGCGTGTATTGTTTGGTACGGGTCCAGCGTACGACGATAGCGAAGACCAGAGGTGTGTGGTACTTGAGTGGCGGGAGAGTGCGGAAGGAACGTTTGTGATGACTCGACGGGTTCTCCACGAGCACGATCGCATTACATCGTTGGCGACGTCACCCAGCGGCAAATGGTTGTTCTCCGGGCACTCTACTGGGATTCTGAAGGTGTGGAACATGGCGTCGTCAACAAGCGCTGACAATCCGGAGACATTTGCTCCTGGTAGTGGTGGTGCGTCAAGCCACCAGTCGGCAGTCGCAACGATAGAAGTCAAACCGATGTCTTCACAAACAAGGGATGCGACGGAAACTGTGATGCTGTTCACGACTGAGCGAGGGAGCGGTCAAGCGCGCCATTGGCGATTTCGTGCGCCTAGGGGAATGGATGAGTCAAGAACGTCCGTACCACAACTGAATTGTCTTGGAGTCCTCGACGTTGAGCCCACTTGCGGCATTCGAAAGACTACTAAGACGAAGAAGCGAGACATGGGTTGGACGCGGACAATCCCGCTCTGCGTTTCTGTCCCGATGGGTAGCTACACCGAGAACCTGCTCGTTGTGACGCGAGGCGATGTCATCAACGTCATCAAGATCCAGACTCTTCTCCAGGTGGTTCACGATGTTTCTGTCGGCGAAGAAGTCTTTGCGTTGCGGCTATTGCCCAGCTGCGATGGATCTGTCGGGATTGTTTGTTTCAGTGGAACCTCGAATTTTCGCCAACTGCAGTTTTCAAGCATGGACCCACAAAGTAACCAAGTTTCTGGGTCGAGGGCGATTATTCTAGCGACTCCACCTCGACTGCATTCAAGAGGCTCAGTTTGTTTGACGCGACTCGACGTGTGCACTATCGATTCAGAGACTGTGTGGATCATGTGCGGATGGAGTACTGGTGTTGTCGAAGTGTACTGTCAAGACGGCGATATGATGCGGCGCGTCGCATTACTGCAAGATCCTCGGCTTGATGTCGATATTACTGCTCTAACAGCTACTGCCGAGCCTGCCGGAAAAGCAAAGCAAGAGGTCCATGCCGTTCTTCCGAAGCACTCGTGGGGTGGTCTGCTCAAATCGTCGCATCTGTCTTCGGCAAACGTCCATTGCAATGGCCTGTCGACTGTTCTTGCTGGCACTTCAACTGGCGCGATCTATGGGTGGCAGGTTCCGATAAGGTCACCCAGCGGGAGCTACGGGGGAAGCTATATTTTAGAAGCGTCAATCGGTATAAACTCGCCGCCTGCCCACTCCGCTCACGTCGTGGAGTTAATCGCACTGACCTGGGAGCCCTCGGAGCCCAACGCACTACTCTCGATGGGTGCAGATGGAATACTGAAGTTGTGGGCGCTGCCGTCGATGCGACTCGTGAAGCATATCAATGCAGCCGCAAGTTCTGGGGCCTCCGGAACTCGCCTTGGGATGCTTTGTTCGTGTGTACAAGTGCTGAGTTCGTGCGGTGCTATTGTGGTCGGCTATGAAGACGGTGCAATCGCTGCGTGGCGAAGGTCTTCGGTCAATCAACCAGATGAGATTGACAGGTTCGACGAGCTGTCAGTGAGCGGCCGCCATGACCGGCGCGTGACCAGTATCGTGGATGCAAACCAAGGAAGGTTCCTGACAGCGTCGTTGGATATGACTGTTGTGCTCTGGAGGATCGTGCACGAGAGCAGCTGTGTGGAAGAAGTTCGTTTCTTTGAACTTGGTGAACCTGTTATCGACCTCTTTATCGTCGGCACCATCGCGCTTGCAGGACTTCGTGCCGAAGTGTGTTGGTTTTACTTTGATGAGGAAGAAGGCACACAAGATGAGCTCTCTCCGCCCCCACTTCAAGAAATCGTTCCGCTGACAGTGACGAATGGAACTGATGATGTGAAAGACAGCGCTGAATCAGACGTAGAGCCCGATTTATCGACCATTCAACCTGAAGACACCTCGCCGCGATCTCCAGGGCCATCTCACCAAGAAGAGAGCGTCATTAGCATTCCCAGTGTCATCGTACCAGGATCAGCGACGAATCTGGAGTCATTCGGGCGCATATCCCGCCTTGGCTCCTCTGGGCCGCTTGAAGGATGGCTGACTGATCCAGCAAATGACTCTCCTCTAGACGCTGACGTCATTTCGCTTTACGTCCACCAATTCGTTGCCACATGTGGGTCATCTGGTACAATTGCAGCCGAGAGTTTGACCCAATTCCTCTCCGTGCATCATATCCCATTGGGAAAGCGTGCACGACCCGACTTTGTGATCCGCAAGTGCCTTTACGAACGCAAGATTGATCCGAAGACTCGTTTGAATGCATCCGAAGCGACCGCAATCATCTTGGATGTACAACGCGCAGCTGGGGTAGACAGTTCTGAAGAAAAGGTCTCAATAAAGTCACCAAAGTCAAGCACAGTCCTCCTGCGAAACAAGACTCTGAGCCGATTGTCTCAACCACGAAAAAAGGCCAATCGAATGCAGACTGAGAAACCTACGAGTAACAAGATTGCAGTTGTAACATACAACATTCTCGGCGAGAAATCGATCAAGTGGGCAACCCAGGCTCCAGTTTCGAACCAAGAGGCGGTTCCAAAGAACCCTTTGTCCATCGGTGAGGTCGACATAATCGATAATGAGCCAAGTAATGAAGCCGCGAGTAAAGTCCAACAGCGCCGCAAACGGAGGAAGTCGCAGATCCAAACGCGGCGAAGTAGTTTGGCAACTGGTCTTCCGGATCCAGAGCTCATCCAGCGTGTTCGCTTGTCATCGAGTTTTCGGTCGATGTGGTCAACTGGTTACTGTTGGTGTGATGATTCACAATTGATTGTGCAATGGGACACACCGGAGGACAAAACCGAGTCTGACAAGAAAGCCCATACTGTGAAGTGCGCGGCGTGTGGTCGTTCGCGCCACCGACTGACGCTCCAAAGCAAGGACTACAAACCACATTTCACGATCCGCTCGATTCTCGGCATTATTATAGACGTGTTTGCACTCATGATGGAGCCAGCTCACCACCTGCTCTTCCGAAACGACGAATCATCTGTGAATGAACTCTCAATTCACGCTGCGCTATGGAAACTGTTTCTGCACAAATTCGGTGTTCAGCACATTGTCGAGACCAAGCTCAAGCTGCTGTTTGTCTCAATGTGCCACTTCGTTCGAGAGGTCGATGCCATCGCTGTCTTTGGAGAGTTGCTTGGCCTGTTCCATCGCCCCGGCCACGATGAACCGGTGCCCCACAAGATGGTTGCGTTGTGTGTCGTCACTCACTGTTGGTTGTACGCACGTGAAATGGTCATAAACGGCGACGCGATTTTAGGAAATGCGGATTCAAGCGTCGAGTCTTCGAAGACGACCCACTGGCAGTTTGTCACGCTCACAAATGCATTATTCTGCGCGCAAGAAGTGCTCGTGTATCCACTGGTTAGCCCCGGATACATGCAGAACATTCTCATGTACATGGACGACTACGCTCAATCATCGGCAACGAAACCTACCAGTGATCATGAACTGCGTGAAGAACATGATGCAACCAGATGGATTGAAGTGCATCGATTGTTGCGACTGCTCGTTGGTGAATGGAAGCAGCAAACGGCTGAGTTTCGAGCTGTTGAAAGACTTCTTTTCACGGAACCGCTTGCCGCAAGTCCCGATCAAGAGCAACTACTTGCACCGGTTCTCGAGAAATTGCGCTTGATTCTAAGCTGTTTTGTGTTTTACGATCACGAGCGCGTCGGTCTCGCCGAAGTCAACGACTTTGAGGACATCTTGCGTCGTCTCAAGTACCTCTGGCCGAACGAGCACCTATCGGAGCAAGAAGCTGCGGGTGCGAAGCGATACCAAGACTCATTGACGTTTGAGAACACTATCCTTGCCGCAAGGAAGAGGTTTGGGGATGCGGATGGAGATGGCCGAATCTGCTACTTGGATTTCTGGGCAATGTTGTATATTGTCGGTGTGCGCACGAGGTCACTTCTCAAGTTTCGCGAGATCCCATCATTCTGCAAAGACTACAAGCTTGAAGTCTCGCCCGAACTCCACGAAATGCTTTGCGTGTATATGCAGCGAAGCTCGGCATTGCTACTGCCTCGTGGATTCCACACGGCAAAGAGTTCAGTGGATGAGTCAACGCATCACCAACATCAACGTCGGAGTGGTGGGCTGCACGATGGGGTCTACATTGTGGACCGGCCGAAAATGGCCCACACGTTGTCAATGAGTGAGCTTCTCAGCGATCATCCTCCAGGCACGAACGGTGGACTGTATATCGATGGATCCGTCCCATCCATGCGGCAGAGTGCAAGTACGACAGCGCTCGACGTGTTTAACTCTTCATCAAGAGACTCGACGTCGGAATCTCGATTTCGTGCGCCAGTTGTCGTCGGTGTTCGAACGACCGGACCACAGCCCAAGCGCACTGCCTATTTGACAAGTTCGTCGCTTGGGTTTACCTATAGCGACGAGAATTGTGAGACTGTCGAGGCAGCTTCCCTTGCCATCAATTCAGAATCAACCCAGCAAGACCAGCGTTGCTATGAGATGACGCCATTGGCATCCGCTGAACGGCCTGAATCGTATGGGAATGTTTACATCCAGTTCCCAAATGTGACGCCTCGGAAGACACGGGTGGATCTGTCAGAATCGCCTCACTCAAGCATTCTTTCGGTGGCAGGGCCATCGACCCGTGATTATGATGACGATATCAGAGCATGGCGTCAGGAGTTTCTTGAAGGACACGAGCAAGCTGAGCACGAGCGGAGAAATGTGCAAGAAGAGCACGCGCGGCGACTGTTACAAAAGAAAGAGCAAGCGGCAGCTGCCGCTGCTGCAGTGAAAGCAGCAGCAGTTGCCGCAACTCGTGGTCGTCACCGTGGCCATGTGTCTCCGCCACGAGAGAGACAGTCACCACCGAAGGCCGACGTTATCGAGAAAGCGAAGAGCTCAACGCGACAAGAGACCGCCCGTCGAGTGGATCTTGAAACCTCACCGACCCTGAGCGACGATCCTGTGGTTGTCGTTCCGACGATTGAGAAGCACGCTGCAAGGGCTCCTGTTCATGGTGTTTCTACTATCGAGTCGATTACTCATCACGCTGCTAAACTGCATCGAGTTGAACGCCACGATGTCACTGAATCTGGGCCGGCACACAGTGAGCTTGCAGTTGAAACTAAGATTCGGTTGGAAAGCGATTCCCCACGCAACAATTCTGGAACCGCCAGCACAACAGCGATTGTCAAGGAGATTCCCGTCGCTATGCCAGCAATCTTGGATGAATCGCCAATGCCAACCTTGGAGCCAATAGTTTCTCTCGCTCCGGTCGCATCGAGCACACTCACTGACGCTGTGGATAGTGCCCAAGCGCAGATTGAGACGGATGACGTTGACGAAAGTGATGGAGCCGACGGCGAAAATGAAAGTGACAATCCCTCAGAGGATGAGGCGTCCGATGGTGGTGATGATGTGGATCACGACGAAGAACGTGTAGCGGACAATGAAGAAGAGGACGAAAGAAAAGAGGAACCAATGAAGGCAGTTGTCGCGCACACTGTCGAACTGCCCACGTCAAGTGTCACCGTGATAGAAGCCGCCACTTTGTGTGGAAATCCAAAACAAACTCCACTCGTTGTGGTGCGTGATGATGCGAAGGCCCTAGGGTCTTGCACCGAATCAGTTCGCGAGGCACCAACAAAGGTGGTTCGACAAGAGAGCGTTATTCTCAACGTGGTTCGCGATACCAACTCAATTGTCACCACCAGTATTCGGGCAAACGAAGAAGCGCCGGTGGCAATGGAGCTAGCACCGAGTCCATTGCCAGATGCACGAGAGGTGATGGCTTTGAAGAATACGGATCCAGTTGAGGCTCAGTCGTCCCCAAAGCCTGTGGTTTTGGCCCCATCAACGTCATTTACTGTGAGAGAATCGCCATCTAAAGCGCCAAATCGAGAAGCCCCGCCATCCCCTTCAAAACCAGTGTCGAAACCGACTGCTGCTGAGCTTCGCCATAAGTTCAAGTTTAGTCAACAGCCAAGATTCAAATTGAGCGCGGCAATGATTTCGAACCCGTTTCGATCGTCTCAATGGAGGGTTGGAGATGACTCGAACAGCGACGACAGCGAGGGCGACCAGGTCGACGACGATGACTTGTACGATGATGATGTTGCTGTCGAAGACATGCGCATGCGGTTGTCTCGCCGCTCGCTTAACGAGTTAAGGAATGAGTATCACCGAAGAAGATCATCAATACGAGCTGCTGGACTGGCCACGATGGCATTTTCAAATGGCTCTACACGACAGCGGCTAGAACCGATGGATGGTATTGATGAAGGCAGTACACGCCGACGTGGGACGGAGCGATCCGTCCGCCTGGACGAAGCAGCGGAACGCGCGCTGTATGGAGGTCGCGCACAAAAGTACCTCGGTGAAGGCATTGCATTTAGCGCCGAACTGGAAGAGCTGATGCAGCACAAGTGGAATGACTTCTTTGGAACCGCAGAGGCCACCATGTTTTCACCACTGAAAGATGCGATCCAGCATCGCGAAGAAGCTCAACGCCAAGAGGAAGAAATGCAGAGCCGATTGATGAAGAAACGATTGGAGGAGCAGCGCCTCGACACATTGCGCTTACAACGGAGCAAGGTCGCAGATACCACAGGTGATTTGTCCCCTCACAAGTCGTCAATCGCCAAGGAAGAGAACGCAAACTTTCGTGTCCGGCGCTTGACGCGGGAGGCAAGTTTGGCCGTCCAGCAGCAACTCAAACTTGGTGAAACGGCCTCTGGCGAGCTCAATGAAGCCTATGCAGCCGAATACTTCCATTTCGAGTATTCGCTTGACGGAAATGCTGGTTATTCGATCATTACGTTCAAGCTGCGTGCGCTACAGGGCGAAGCCGACTTGTTTCTATCCACGCAGACGACAGCGCCGTGTTCATCGGATTTCATGTGGCGATCTGCAGAGAAAAGCGATGCTCCGACGGCCCTCATTCCAACCGATGTCGATGGGCAAAAAATCGTTCTCTTTCCTCACGACGTTGCGCGTGTTGCTCAAAGATCAGGCTCGAAAATAGTGTTTTACTTGGCTGTCGTCGCGCTCGCTCCGAACTGTGCGTTCACACTTGGTGTAATGACATCGGGTCAGAAGGCGGAGCCGTCGCGAGCGATCCAAACCGTAGACAATCTCATTGCTCACTTCAATCAGCTTGTGAAGACTTACGAAGGTCAGGCATCGCGACGCGTGAACTTCACCGCCGACTCTCGTTCGCCAGTTTCTCGACCATCATCTAGTGGCAAATCGTCCGTGGATCGTCTTCGAGCATTCCTCGCGTCAGCTGCAAGCGCAGACTCAGTAGAAGAAGAAAACGATGAAGGCGACAACTTGACCAGACGTCTTTCTTCCCGATTACGAAGGCGCGAGAGCAGCATCGACCAAACTGACAACGAGGATTCTGCGGTGACTGGCAGTGTCATTGCCGAGGACGAAAAGCGTTGTCCAAGTGACGATGATTCTTCGTTCCAGCAACTTCTCGAGTCGTTTGGACAGAAACATGGTCTTGGCCGTGACCCATCTCAAACCATTGTTTTGAGCGGTACGACCGCAGAGCAGAGCGATTTTCTCCAAGACGAAGAGGCACGATATGAGGAAACCGTGGCTCAGCTTTCTCCTGTTGGCACCCATATCAAGTCTGGAGCTGCCCAGACGGATTCGGGACTGAGCAGTGACGACGGAGAGTGTTCAGCGATCGCTGTAGTGATGGAGCGTCGCCTCTCTGCAGCAGCATCACGAGCGCTCCAGGAACGACTTGGTGCAAAAGTGAAACGTCGACTCTCTCCACTAAAACCCTCGAGCAAAACAGAGTTCAAACCACAAGCCGAATCAGCCAGTGTTCGCGTAGCGCAGTTTGAACCCAAACTAGTTGCGTACAGCCTGAGCAGTTTACCTCCTCCGAAGCGTGCGCAAATTCCGCGCCCCATAAACAAGAGATGATTGACGGCGTCGTCAGCTGCTTTGAATCAAGCACAAGGCATTGATGCACTCGTCTCATCCGACTGATATCTTCGACCAACGCGTCATATGCAAGTGTGCATCGATTGTTACCCCGGTTTCTGGCGACTACTTGTTGTCGCCTTGTGACCCGGGACACCAAGCTCTGCATCTCATGCGTCAGCTGCTGAGCGATTGGCGAGTCCGCGACGGCGCCCGGTTGCCGCTAGAGCGAACTGCGACGCTCGATTCCGTACTCGTGATGGAACGCATCACAAGCGCGTTCGCCCGCGTCGCCGCCCGCGTGAGTGTGCCGGTGACGCTGTCGACATTAGAGGCTCGAGCGATGCCACCTACAGTGTCAAGACGGCAAAGGTACTCTGGCTGACGAGGACGTTGGTGGCCGCGGTCGCAATGTCGATGGCAAGATGGGCTAACAAACCGACGTTGGCCGCCGTCTCCGCGACAACAGTAGCAGCGGCGTCGAGGAGCTCGTTTGTCGGTCACGGCTTCATCTCGCCTTGGAGTACTCATGCAGTCGTAGAAGTCCAACTGCGCGATGTGTGATCGCTGCGTCTTGCAGCACTGTGGTGTCCGTGAGCGCGTGCGTGAGGAGCGCAGAGGCTCGCCCTCGCACACCACAAACGTCGCATAGTCCACAACGGCGTCTGCTACGTCTACCGCGGCCTCTGCTTTGTCGGTCTCCGCTTTCGTGTCGTCGAGCGTGAGCGTCGCGATGCTCAGGTCGCCGATGGCGGGAGTCGGCAGCGGCATGTGTGCCATGGTGAGGACTTTCAAGTGGTTTGCGTCTTCCTCATCCCACGGCAACCGCAGCAGAGGACGCACGACAGAGCCGAATCCTCTGCCGTCTCCTCTCAGTCTTCAGCGTGGATATATGCGCCAGACTTGCGACGCGTGAAAATAGGCAAGACACCCAACATGGCTTTGCTTTGTGTGGCGAGAACGCGCATGTGATCAAAATTAAAGCAGCATACTGAGACAAGATGCAATCGTCGATATGTCCAGGACTGGCGATACTTCCCACTGCGCCAAGGCCTCGACGTCGTGCGGCGGATCAACTCATCCGTCGCCATGACCACAACGCTGCCGGTGAGACGCGCGACGATGTCGACATCGGTCGCGGCCTCAACGATGGCGGCAGAGGAGGCTTGAACGAGCTCGTTCGTTGGCCACTCGGTTGGCGTGGTCTGGGATTTGAGACGCTCGGACAGGCGGAGGAACGAGACAACGCTACGCGCAATCGCGTGGTCTTGGAGCACCCCAACGTCGTTGGTGAAAGACGCAAGCAAGAGGACCGCAAACGCCCGTTTCCACTCGCCGTCGCATACCACACGTCGACGTCGCATAGTCCACGACGGTCTCCGCTCTGTTGGCCTCGGCTATCACGTCGCTGAGCGTGAGCGTAGCGAGGCTCGGGACGTCGGTTCTGTCGGCTCTGACCGCCGTCGACAGAGGCACTGGGGACGCCATCGTGTCGATTCAAAGCGGCTGTCCTCGTGTGCGGCAGCGTCTCGCGAGGACGCATTGCTCTGTAATCTGATCCCGTCGTCCTCAAATAGGCGGATAACTCTGCGACGTGTGAACATAGTCTATTCTCAAAAGACCTTGGCGCGGCGCAATGCGAGGACGCTGGCCGACGAGCAAATGATGACGGCGCCGACGACGCTCCATGGATTAATGCGCTCGTGGAGCAAGAACGCGTCCCAGATAAACACAAAGACAACGTCCAAGTACCGCATGACGGACGCGATGCCGGCTTTCTCGAGCTGAAAGCCTTTGGTCAACAAGCTCTGGCCGAGAAACGTAAAGACGCCGTTGCCGAGGACCGCGAGCCACATGCCGAGCGTCGAGGGGATCGCGACGTGGTGCTCGACGACGACCAAGTACAGCAGCGCGAGGGAGCCGCTCAAGAGCATAAAGTAGTGGAGGATCACGAGAAAGTGCAGCTGCCGGAGCTGCCGCACCGACGTGTAGACAAAGCCCTGGAAAACGGCGCTGCCGAGACCCGCGAGGATCCCAACCCACGACGACGACGTGGCGGAGGAGGAGGTCGCTGCGGTGTCGCCAAAGAGAAACGCCGGTCGCACGACGCAGACGAGGCCGCTAAACGAGCATAGCGCGCAGACTAAACCAACGGGATCAATGGCTTCGCCGAGAAGACACGCGCCCTGGACGAACAAAGGATGTTGGTTAGATGCTTGGGTCGTCGTGCGGGACTAACCGCGATACAACGTACAAAGAAGAACGTGACAATTGGACTCGTAAAGATAATGACGCTGGCGTCCGCGAGGACTAAATGCGCGATGGAGATAAAGACGCAGACGATCGAGCCAAAGCCCACGCAGCAGCGAAAGAGCAGGACACGGCGGTCGCGCGGTGCGACATAGAGACTCTGGCGGGTTAGACGCACACAGATCTGAGGAGCGCATCCAGTTAGTGCAAACATAACCAAAAGCGTCTAAACGGCTAAACGTACATAGTTGAGAATCCACGTGACGAGCGAGCGCCAAAAGACGGTTTCGAGCGGCGACAATGCGCGCGCTTCGTACTTGGCGACGGTCGACATGCCGCTAAAGCAGAGCGCCGAGGCCGCGACGCACGCGAGCCCAAGGAGCGGATGGGGGGATGTCTGATTCTGAGTCGGTTCTTTGCCATGTTCGACGGGGAGCACGAGCAGCGCGTCGCGCTCGCTGTCGGACGCATGCGGCGCCATCGGGGACAAATAACGAATGGGGCGCTTCTCACGACTCAATAGAATCAGTTGACCCCCCAAAAGCCTTGGGGTGCAATCACGACCATCATTCCGATGACTTGAAGTGAACAAACATAACTTAGTGCGGCACTTACGGTACTGTTGTCACATCTGAGTCCGATCAGTTGAAAAATTCAGATTCGTGTTTCAAGGTTGAGGAATGTGTCACTGGATGGTGAATCCAGTGTGGCTCATGGACCATGAGTCATGGTCAGAAAACGACGAGTCTCCAGTCACAGTGACTGTCACAACTTGTGACTCGCGTGGAAGGTCGCTTTTCGACGGCCACAAGGGGTTGGGGAACGGAAAGCTTGGAATCCAGGTTGGATGGGAGCTCTCCGCTCCTCCAAGATACGGTCGCCTGTCTGTCACTGGGGAACCATGGCTCAAGTTCCACACTGTGGTTTGTGACCGCGAAATGCAAGAAGAAAAACGAAGAAAAAAGACTCGAACAAAAATCGATAAAACGGCGTGTGTGCTTTTCTCTTGTAGGGTGACAGCCCAACGTCAGGTTTCGATTTGTTGGAAACAAAAGGCTCGGGACACTGTACCTACAGGTCTGGTCACAAGACAAGCAAAACAGCGGCGGTAACAGCAGCGCATGGGAAAAAGAAGCACGACCGAAGTTGCGGGGCATTTCCATCGGAACGTTGAAAAGCGCCACAAGTAACTCACACCTCTTCCGACACGCCTGGAGCGATTTGTTGTAAAGCGCCAACGCCGGTGCGTCCACGAAACACGCGCTTTGACGGAACTGTCCAAGGATCTGGACACTCGCCAACGACTGCCGCATCCAGAGTCTCTCGAGTCGGCCAGCACCAACACGGGAACCGTTCTGCATTTCTGTTCCAGGTGCCCAACAAAACACCGACTCGACCAACGAATAACATGGCGACGCGATCGAAACGCACGCGCGGCGCGGCGTTCACCGTCGGCGACGCTAGCGACCATGGCGACTTTCCACTCCACACGGACCCGAGCCTCATGACCGAGCGCCAGCAGCTCGCGTTTCTCCTGCGGAAAACGGCCCAAGAAAACGGCCACGACAGTGCGTCGTCGCGCGAGTCGTCGTCGGCTAGCGAGAGCTCGGACGACGAGGCGCTGCGGAGGGCGCCCAAGAAACCGCGACGCGCGTTGGCGACGACGACCAAAGCCTCGCCCAAGAGTCCTCCGCCAGCGTCGCGCGAAGACCTCATTGCTGCGGCGCTCAAGAACCCGGCAGGGCTTGTGCTCTACTGTGGCCGTGGCCGTCCGCCCAAGAATGCGATCAAGCTGGCGCCGGGTGAAGAGATGCCACCGGACCTCAAGAAGCTCGTCGAGGCGGCAGCAAGCCACTTGCGGAGGAATGCAGCGGTCGTGAACGACGCGGTCAAGACGTTGCGCGTCCAGACGGACGATCCAGACGAAAAGAAACTGACCAAAGGCACCGCCAACAAATCGCACGACAAGACGAGTCCGTCGGGCCCAAGCGAACTGAGCCAGCACCTGTATGACGACCATGAGTTTGGCGTCGCACCGTGTGCGCTCTGCTGTGGCGTCAATTCGCCGTGTGACGCGCCGTTGGAAGCGCTCTTCCTCTGCCCCACGTGCGACCGCAAGTACCCGACGCAGCGCGCGCTCGGGCTCGTGTGAGACGAAGAATTCCAGTGTTTTTTGTTTTAGGTCCGCTCGTGTGGGGACGCACCACTGAACGGTGAGCCCAGTCTGGCCACTGCAGTATGAGTGCAAGCGCCCATGCCGATCCAATCCAATCTGCCTCAGGCAATCACCAGACCTCCAAGGAACTTTCCTGCAAGCAACCTCTCATTGAGGAGCAAGACTTCGAGCAGAGGTTGTGATGGGATGGCATAATTAGTACGTGTATATTCTATGGTATACGATAGGGACGCTCGGCGCGGCTTCAGTCCGCCGCGAGCTCAGGTCATAATGACCAAGTACGTGAGAATAAGCAGAATGAACACGAGCACAATGATCACGATAAAGTTCTTCATGCCGCCTGCCCATAACATTCCCCACGGTTAGACGCGGCCCCTATAAAGGTGTCTGTAAAAGGCGTGGTCATACCAGACTGCTTGATGAGCTCCTGGGTCTTCTTCGTGACCACTTCGAGCGCGTCCTTGGCCTTGTCAGTGTCGTCGTTTAGGTCGTCCAGCATTCTACACACACGATAGACATCAGTCTCACTGACAGCGAAACCATAGACCGCTCGGTAATACGCACGCATTCTGGGACTCGAGCTCTGTGCTAATCGACTGGCTCATGTCGCCTAACCGTTTGACCGCCACATGCAGTTGGTCCAGACTCTCGTCCTGCTTCTGTCGCTCCACCTACGCCAAGTTTCCGACCTATTAGTCGTGCATCTTCAGCGCTTTGAAGTCCAAACGTTGGTACCTGTTGCTGCTGGCGCTCGCGCGCTACATAGTCGTCTTCATGGTCGTCCGGCTGCGCCACATCAGCGAGTATAGTCCATGAGCATCGCAATTACCGCGGACCAAACGTTAGACCAGCAACGTACATCATTGTTGATCTTGGCATAGTTGGCCGGCTTGCCGGCAGGGAAGGGGCGTGCCGCCATGACTTCTACTGGTCTTCGCGCGGGCCGCTTGTGGTGGGCGTATATACAGCGTGGGTCTCGCTATTACTTCCTGAGCCGTGACGCGTCCGGCTTGAAGCTCTCCTTCCCGAGCAGGTTGGTCCCCAACGCTCTTGCTTCAGGTTCTTGTCGGTCGGCTGGTCAAAGTGTACAGTCTGGCTGTATCGGTGCTTTTCCTATTTTTGACTTTTTAGGAAAACTGTATTCCCTACCCCTTACGCTAGTCTATTTTGACCAATAGTTGTGAGTTTTGGGTCGATGTTGCAGACACATTCCGCATGGTGGCGCAAGATCGGCGAGGTCTCTCGAGGATGGCCACATCGGCTCTGCATGGCGAGGGATCGCGGGTGCTATGACGGATAGCACACTCGAATAGAACCAAAATGTGTAGTGCCATCACAGAACATAACAAGAGAGAAATGGCGTATACTCAAATGCAGCCAAGCACGGCTGAGTGGCGAAAGAGAAAAAGACAATAAATACGACGGCCCTTCGCGTCGCTCGCCAACGATACTTTCTGCTGCAACTGCAGAACTGTGCGAAGCTTCCTGGATATGCTGGATTTACGAAGGGCTACACGCGGCCCAGTGCGCGCTGTGTCGGGTACTTCTTGTCGCACGACTGGCAGAGGAAAAGCGGTTCGCAGCACGTGTCCACTGGCATCGCCGACCCCGAGCACAGCGCGCAGTGGAAAAAGTCGGGATGGCCGAGCGCATCGTCAAACACGCCAATGTGCGCAATGTCGCTCGTGCTCGACGGACTGGGCTTCCGGATCGACGCTTTCGACTCGAGCGCAAACGCGCTTGCGACGTCCGGTAAAAACACTTCTGCGTCGGCCGCTTTCGGCGACGTCGTCTTCACGTGGAGCCGCTTGGTCGCTCGAGACGTCGTCGTTTTGTTGGTCGTTTCGTCCTCGATATGCTTGGCAACGTTCTTGGGGGATCGGCCGCGCGGCGTTGACACTGTCACTTTCGCGTGCGCGGGTTTGCGCGCCTGGCGCGGCGAAGTCTTGGCGTCTACATATTCACAATCAAGTCAGCCAACGTGAACGGCTCCGCTGAGAGATATCCCACTACGTACGCTGTATCCGCTTTCTCGGACGCTTCGCGTGGCTGTCGTCGTCTGAACTATCGCTCGAGTGGGTTCTGGGCGAATCGGCGCCCGACTGCTCGTGCGCCGTCTTGCGCAGCAGAAATGCCAACTGCTGGCGCTCGGTCATGAGGCTCGGATCCATGTGCATGAGGTGGTCGTCGCCGTCGTGGTCTTCGCTCATCGAGCGCGTCCGCGCGTGGCCGCTGTGGCCATTGCCATGCGCTTGGCTCGCATTGTGCAGCGAGCGTGATCGCTTCGAGCGCATCATCGTATGCTGGAGGTCGGTTCCTTCAATGTCACCGCAGCGCGTTCATCCAACGACCGCTTGCGAGTTGGTGATGCGAAGTTGGTGTTGGTTCTGGATGCAATTGCTGTTCTCTGGACACTTGTCGGTGTCGCCGGATAATTATTGCGTGGTGGCAGACTTGGGGGCACGCAGTCGCTCTGCGACGATTCTCTTGGGCCGCGGCAACGTGCTGGCGCCACTCCAACCTTCTTTCGCGAGCCACACCGTCCGCACCCCTTGCCCGTCCAACAAAAACCAACAGACCCGACCAAAATCCCGAGCCAACCCAGTCTCTCCAGGCCCATCCGCCAGCAAATTGGCTGCCTCATCTCCGAGTAAAATCCAACAAAAACCCAACAATTCGGAAGAGCTGATTGGTCCATACGCAGATAAACTGTGTGCAAAAAGAACTCCAAAATCGGGCTAAACCCGACCCGACTCGGGTCGGGTTTATTGTGGCCATCGCGCGATTTTCACAACGCTCGGCGATCAGGGTTACTGTTCCGAACACCCTGAGAAAACCAACAAAACAGCAATGCACCTCTTCACAACCGGGAATCAATTCTCCAGATTCGATGGTCTGATTGGACCACCAGTGGAACTAAATTCAATTCAGGGTTTGGGGAGCCATGGAGCGACAGGGCTGCAAGAGGCACCCCAGCCTCTGTCACCTAGACCCAATCTACAGTTTCGATTTTAAGTTTCTCAAACATAATGTAGCCATCGTATTTAGTCTCTTATCCCCGTGGTGCATACACTTTGCCATCCTTGCCGCGCAACAGCCCAATCTCTTGCTTGAGCGCGTCGACTTCGCGCGCTTGGAGCTTGACGATCCTGACGAGTTGGTTGCGCTCGTGCATCTCGCGCTCGTGCTGTGCCGTCGCGTCGTCCAGCAAGTGCGCGCCGACGCTCGCGTGGTTGAGCTCGTGCTCGAGCGCGAGCTGCCGCGACTGGAGCTCCGCGATGCGACCCAAGAGCGCCGTGTTGTGCTCGGTTGCCGTGAGGATCTCGCGCTTGCGCTCTTGATGCCGCTGGCGCGCGCGCGCGAGCTCGCGCTCGGCCTCGATCTCTTTCACGCGGACTTTGGCCGTGAGTTCGCCGACGTGCGTAGTGTCGCACGCCTTGTCCAGTAGCTCCAAGTCGACGAGCTGGCCAAACTTGAGGAGCTGGAGCTGCTCGCACTTTTTCTCGATCAGTGCAATGCGCTCTTGCTGGAGCTTCTTCTCTTTCGCGAGCACGTTCTGCTGCTTGTGGAGATCTTTAAACTGCTGCCGAAGCAGTCGGTTCTCGCGTTGGAGACTCTCAATGCGCTCGGCGAGGGCGTCCAGCGACGCGACCGCAAACACAAGACTGCTCTGCGCCGTCTCGGGCAGCGCCCACGAGTGTTTTTCGGTTGTCGCAAGACAGCGGATCTGTTGTTTCGAGAGTGCGACGACGACGTCGAGCTGGTTGAACCGCATTTGCTTCTCGCTCTGGAACGCCTGAATGTCTTGCTCCGTGGCTTGGAGCTCCTTGTCGATCTGCCGCTGCTTAGCGACTTGACGGTCGTTGCTCTTGCGCAGCTCGTCAACCGCTTTCGTGAGTTCGCTCGTTGCGTCGTCGACGTCAGCACGCCGCTCGCGCAGCGCCAGCACTTTTTCGTAGAGCTGGAGGTCGCAGCCCGGCGGACACATGTCCTCTTCGTCGTCGTCATCGTCGTCGTCGTCGTCGCCAAAGTCGCTATCGTCATCATCGTCATCATCATCGTCGTCATCATCGTCGCGACCGCCGTCGCCGTCGTGTGCTGGGTCGCCATCGCCGCCATTGCCGTCTCCGTCTTTGGTGCCGTTGCCATTCGCGCCCGTCGTCTTCTTCTTGGCGCGCTTGATCTTGCGCTTGAAAATCTTCTGCAACGCGGCCAAGTTCGGGTGCGGCACCGACGTACTACTACTGCTCCCGCCATTTACCAACGTGAGGAACTCGGCTTGGATCGCTTTCTCCTGCTTGCTCCATTCTTCAACCTCCTTCTTCTTGCCGGCCATGGTCTCTTGAATGTCGTGAATCTCGGCGACGATCGTCGCTTTCTCGCCCTTGCTCTTCTCGAGCTTGGAGCTGAGCAAGTTTTCACGGCTCTCAAACTGCTCGAGCAGCACGAGCTCGCTCAAGAGCGTAAAGAGCTTGAGCTCGCACTCTTTGAAGACCACGTCCAAGCGCATTTTCTCGCGGCGCAAGTGCGCGACGGCGCCGTCGAACGCTGCGATTTCGTCGCGCTGCTTGAGCTCGAGGCGCTGAATCTCCTGTCGCATCAAGTATTCGCGAATCGCGCGCTCATCGGCGTCGCTACGCGTGCCTCTCGAACGCGGCTCGGGCTCGGGCGCACGTCCGAGGTCGTCGATTGCGACGTGGCGAATGCGCCATGGCGTCGATGTCGAGGCCATCGACGTCGCATCGCTCGAGACCCCGAGACATCGTGACACGGCCGCGATCGTGCGGTCCGTGAGTTCCACGCGCTTGCCGTCGATCTTGACCTCGGTTGAGACGCTGCTACGCCGACGCGGTGCATTCACGGCAGGCGCATCGGACACACTCTGGCGTAGGGATGGCCCCGTCAGGTCGTCGGTGGTCGTCGCGATCGCGTGCGGGTGTACCGTCCGATCTTTGGCAAAGAGCGCAATGTCGGCGTCGCTCACGCGCTCGCGCTGCTCGGGCCACTCGCTTAGATCAACGTCCAATGGGATGACTGTTGCACTTTCATTGTGGCTCCCAAGCCACTGACAGAGCTGCTCAATGCGCGCGCGGTCAGTCCGCATTTCTTGGAGCAAGAGGAGCTTGAGCTCGCGGAGCTCGAGCACTTTGGCGTTGAAACTGAGCTTGGTTTCGTAGATCTTCTCTTCCATTAGCGCCATTTGGCGCCGTTTCTTGGCCGCGTTCACGCGCTGCGCTTCGGGGACGACATAATCGGGCGCGGTCTTGAGTTTGTAGTCGCCCATGTTGCGCTGCGCAAACGCAATAGCGACGAGGTCGCGCGGGTCATCGGCATTTTCGCCCGGTTTGTTGGCCATCCACGCGTTCAGACGCTCTTTCCGTTCAGCCCGCAGTCGCTTCCGCGCTTCAAAGCCGTGCACAGACGCGCCAGTTGACGCCGACGCGGCACTTGGATGATCGGGACGGTGGCCCGTGGCACCGACGGTCGCTGTCATGGGGACGCCGTCGCGCTGGATGAGTTTGCGCTCTTCGTCTTTTAGCGGGAACGAGTCGTCGAGCTCGGTGCCTTTGGAGATAATATGAAGCACGGACGGACGGCGCGGCACACCAACGGCCGCGTTGCCGCCGGCCACCGGTGCGCCGTTCGTCACGAGTGAGCGCGACGAGCCCTGCTTGGGCAGCGTCACGACGTCGCTCAAGTGGATCTCGTTCAGTCGCTTTTGCAGCAGCGGTGACATCTTCATGGTCCGAAAGCTCTGGACGCTCAGTCCGCTCGCAAACGCGTGGAGCGTAAAGAGCTCGACGGCGAGTTGGCTCACGTACGTCTCGCGCATCTTGAGGAGCAAGAGTTCTTCGCGTTCCACGGCAAACGCGAGCTCGCGCTTGACCTCTTCGCACGCCTCGTCACCACGCTGCGCCAAGAGCTCCCCGTAGTCCAAATCGATCTCCCATTCGTCATCGTCGAGGCGACTCTCGGGCGCGTAGCTTGCATCGAGCGTCTTGAGATCTTGAAGCTGCTGACGCATTTGCTGGAGCACATCACGCGTGCGATCTTGTTTGGACCGCGTCGAGAGCGCACGGGCATCGGCTTCGCTCTTGCGCTTGGCGTCTTCGATCGTGTAGGCGGCGTTGGGGTTTTGAATGTCGGGCACTTCGAGCAGGGACAGCACTTGCTGCGGGTCGTCCGAGCCGCTAGTAGCCGACGGAGCGACCGCAAGGGGCAGCCCGAGCGTGCTGTTGGCATCCGTCACGAGACGCACGACACCCTGGAACACTTCATCGTCCGTTGCGACGTTACTCTCGGCTCCCGTTCCGTCCAACTGTGCTTCCATGTACGCTGCATAAGACTTGGCACGCTGAAAGTCCGGTACCATCGCGAGCTCCGTCGCGCCGGTCGCTGGACTCGCGCCGCTGTCGTCGCCATTGTTCTTGGCTTCGTCTGCCGCGGCTTTCTGGAGCATATCGAGCTGCGCCTTTTGCTTTTCCATCGCCTGCTCGCTGACAATCGTTGCTTCGGCCACAGCTTTCTCGTATTTTTCGCTCAGGAGCCGCGCTGCTAGCTCCATCTTCTCATTGTGAAGACGTGAGATGCTCAAGTTCCCATCAGCACCCGCGACAACGAGAAACGAATCGTCAAATGACAGCGCCACGTGGGTACGTCCCTCATGAAAATGCGTTCCATCGTGGAACTCGCCCGTGAGAAACGCGTGTGGCTGGGGCACGGTCCGCACGTGAAACTTGCCATTGGCAAGTCCTGCGAGCAAGTACTTGCGGCTTAGCGAGAGCGAGAGAGACATGACTGCGGTCGACGTTTCGGTCGCGACCTCGCGCAGCGGCATCGACTTTCCCCACTGGCACAACACAACCGACGACGATCCGCCGCCAGCGACGGGGCTCTTGACGCTGATGAGCAGCGTGTCGGGCGTGTAGTAGCACGCTGTCCATGCCTGCAGCGCCGTCGTGCTGCCGTCGGTGCTGGAGAAGTTGTTGCGCGTCGCGTCGTCCACCAGCGGATGTCCGCTCATGACGCCAAGCGCTTCAAGCGCCGCCAACTCTTTGGTCGAGAGCGGTCGGCGTCGCTGGAGCGTCGTGAACGAGCGGCTCGAAAGGTTCAGCTCATACGTCTCGCTGTCTTTGGCACCCGTATCGCTCGTTGCGTCCGTCGGACCTTCGTTCGTGCTTTGGCTGCGTAGTTCGGCGAGCGCTTCGAGCGAACCATCCATCGGAACGTCGTACTCTATCACAGATCCGCAACCTGTCGTAAGGAGCACGGCTCCGTCGTCGTCGCGCCACACAATCGAGCGGATCGCGCCTTCGACGCGCTGGAAACCAAGAGGAACGTAGTCAGGAGGGAACTTGGCAAACTTGGACGTCTTGGCACTGGGCACAATCTTGAACAGGAAAAACGTTGCGTCATCGCTAGCAGTAGCGAGGAACACGCCCGAGTGGCTAAACTGCACGGCCGTGACACGATTGCTGTGGGGTTTGAAGACGATTGTACGCACAAACGACTTGCGAAGAAGGTCCAAAAGCAGCACGCGCACGAGGCCGTCGCTAAACCCGACAATGACTTGGCGGCTCCCAGTGCCTGTGGTGCTTGTGGGCGTTGCACTGGCGCTCGGGACCCATGCAATCGCTGAAGCTGCTGCTGACCACGCGACTGGCGCGCCGTCGTTCTCGTTCATGCAAAACACAGTGGTCGACACGGAAAACAAGCACGAACGCTGAACATAGTCCCATGCGCGAACGCTCCCGTCGTGGCCACACGAGACGGCGAGATGTTCGTACGGCGAGCACACGACACCAGCGGCGCGACCGGTCGGGTTCTCAACATAGTCTATGATCACTTCGAACGACTGGCCGTCGGCGTTGGTGGTCGCGGGATCCAGGAGACGAAGCAAGTGGATCGCGCCGTCTGCGCTCTGGATGAGGTACCGATTCTCGTCGCACCGCACAACGGCGCGAATGTCGAGATCCGGTTGCACGAGCACTTGTCGTTTCATGGGCACGAGCGCGTACGGCTCGTCGGGCAGCACGTCGGCCTTGTCGATCGCATCGAAACTCCAGAACTTGACTGTGCCATCGCTCCCAGCTGTCACAATCTGCTGCTGCTCGGGCTCGTACGCCACAACGTGAATGCTACCTGCATGCGGCATGTGCCGTCGCGATGTCATGATCTCGCACTTGATAAAGTTGCCGTCCCAGAGCAGCAGGACGCCGCGCTCCGTGCCCGAGAGCACTTTTTTGTCGGGCAAGACGCAAAATGCTTCAATGTCGCTGAGCTCGCTCTTGCCAAACTTGCCAATATCGCCTTGGAGCTTGAGGCCGGTGAACGTCGACGCCATCTTCCAAAAGCGAATGTGGCCGACACCACTCGTTGTGAGAAAGCCTGCGTCGTTTGGCGCAAATCGTACGCTGAACACGTCCTGGCCAAACGCTTTGCTTCGTAAGATCGTCTGCTCCTTTCGCCAGTTCCACACTGTCAGAAGATAGTCGGGCGACCCGCCGACCGACGCGAGCGTCTCGCCGTCTTGACTAAAGCTCAAGCTGCTGTACGAGAGCTCCGTACCATGGCGCAAGACGCGGCAGACACGGCACGCTGGGTACTGGTACACGCAAATCGCCGGCTTGATTCCTTTCTCCGCGACCGCAAAGAAGCGTCGAGACGGGTGCACAGCCAGCGCGCCAATGCCGCCGCCACTTGTGCCAAAGAGGTACCGGCGCTGCACGACGTTGGACGCCTCTTGAGTCGCGTCAGCTGCGAGCGTGAGGATCTGAACGGTGTTGCCGGCTGCCGTGAGGATGATCCCGCCATGATGACCTTGCTGAGGCGGCTCGAGCACGTGCACTAAATGCCGCTTGCCTTGATCCAGTCCACACATATCGCCAAAGACAAGGTGGTCGCGCGAGATCTCCCATGGCTGTAGTGGGCGGACGAGGTCCGCGGCTGCATATGCTGAGGTCTCGTCCAGAAGCGGGTCGTTGTCAATCGATACGACAGCCGAAGTCATTGGGCGCGAAGATCCTTCTTTGTCATCCTCTTCTGCTGCGTCCACATCAACGACATTCTCTGGGGCGGCTTCCTCACTCGCCAGCATGTTGTCACCTTCCGCAACTCGCTCTTCATCTTCTTCTACCGCCGGGTCCATCGCGGCAGTGCTGTCGATCCTCGTTGTTCCGTGTTGGGACCTGCACACACAGAGGCGAGCTATTCCCTATTGCGACGACCTTTCAAAGCTAGGCGACCTTTTCAGATTCGTCTCACTTGACGTATATAATCGCACCCTACAGAATATGAAAATACCATCAACGCACCTCTTCACTTGGTCCGAATCGCATCGAGCAGCTCGGCGTTGTAGTGCTGCGCGGCGATCTGCACGCGCGCGTACGATTGCTGGAGCTCTTGTAGGTCTCGCTGAAAGCGCAGTTCGTCTTCGCGCAACTTTCGCTCGAGTTCTCGCGCCGCATCTTTTGCCGCTGCAATACGCTGGCGCGCGTTGCCATGCGCACTCTCGAGCTGCGCCAGCTCTTCTTGCGCAGCCTTTAACGCTTGGTCGGCAGCTTGGTCCTTGATCTTGGACTCGTCTTTGTAGTGCTCAAAATGCTCTCGCTTTTGCTCCGCGAGCTTCTCGAGGCGCTTGCGCTGGGATACAAGCTCGAGCGCTTTGCGGCGGTTCTCTTCAATCTCCTTTGTCTGCGCCTTGACTTCTTCTTTCGCGTCTTTGCACTTTTTCATGTCGCCTTCAATCTCTTCCATGAGCTCGAGGATCTTGAGCATGTCCTTTTCCGACCGCGCAAAAGTATCTGAGATCATTTGGAGCTCGCGCAATTTCCGTTCCATCGTCGCGTGTTCTTCTTTTGCACCTTCCAAGTTGTGGGCAATGCCGCGGAGCTCTTGCTTGACGCGGTCTGGCGAATTCACGATCTTGGACTGGAGCTCGCTGGTCTGCTTGTCGGCTTCGATCAAATTGAACGCGTACGACGCCATTTCGTCCTTGAGCTCTTGGTACTTGGCTTTGATTTCGCTCGTTTCGTGGCGCATCACGGCCTGGCGCTTGTTGAGCGCATTGATCTCGGCTTCGAGCGCCGCGTTGTCGTCCGTGAGCTGCCGAATCGCCGGTTCCTCGGCCACTTGTTCGCTCTGGAGCTCGGCGAGCTGTCGCTCCAGCGCAGCGCGCTCGTCCAACAGCGACTGCTTGTGCGCCTTGAGTGCGTCCTAGAGCGCACAAGATTCCCGTTAAAACCGGTGCATCCAACCCCTCTGCTTCTACGTACCGCCTCTTGCGTCATGGGCAAAAAGGTCTCGACGCGCTCGTCGCGGTACCTCCCAAAGTTGATGAGCGCGCTCAACTGGCGGCGCACGCGCTTGGGCGTTGGCGTGACAATGTCTTTTAACCCAAAGTCCGTGATCCCCGCGCTGAGCATCAACTTGCTGATTTTCCGAAAGAAGTGGAGCTCGGGCGCCGACTCTTCGTGGAGCTCTGGGAACGCGAGCTGCTGGAGCCCGTGGAACTGGAGCTGGCTCATGTCGGTCACGCTCACGCCCATGAGTTTCTCTAAGAACGCTTCGTGCACTTTACGGATCGCAGCGACGTCGCAGTTGCGCACGTCGTCTTCGGTGACGGGCACGCGCATGTCGCGGATGACGAACGCGATGATTTCGCTCGGCTTGAGCAGCGGGAACGAGTAATGCGGCGTCGCGTTGCCCTTGGTCGTCATGTTGGCGTCGATGGCGCGGGGAAAATGGGGATTTGAAAACATTGGGACGGTGGTGATTGGTCGAAATAGAGGTGTAGAGGAGATGATTGGTGGAAATATATCTGTGTTTGATTGGTAGAAAATGAGGTAAATGAGCATCGATTAGTTGAAAGTATGTCTATTATTGACGAATGGGAACACGTCGGATCTTCTCACTGCTGTGCGGATCAGAATCTCGCGTGGGTTATGATGGACGTGTCATCGGCACCGCCATCGAGCGACGCGACCGCGTCCGCAGCGCGCGGGGACGACCAACGCAGACACCAGCGAGGAAGAAGCGGTCGTGGCCGCAAGAACCACGCAGCTGCGGGCGAAAACGACGCAGTGGACGCTGTGAACGACGGTGCAACGGGCGATGGTGCTGCCAATGCGAAGCCCGCAAAAGACGGACAACAGCGCAAGCGACACGACGCCAAGCCGCGCAACAAGGACGAAAGAGGAGAGACACCGCGAGTGGTCGATGGAGACGCGTCGGGCGAGAAAAAGAGAGGCCCGAGGGAGAAGAATGAGAAGAAAGACAACAAGCAACGGCGGACGGATGGGGCGGACGCCGAGACGCCGCCGTTAGCCGATGGGAACGCCCGTCCGCCGCGGCAAAAGCGAGAGAGGAACAAGCAGAAAGCGGTTGAAACGACCGGTGACGATGAAATTGTAGAAGACGAAGCCGAAGCGATTGACTGGTCGACGGCCGCGTGGTTCACGGGCTGCGACGCCGACTTGGGCGTCGCTTACTGGCTCCTCACGCGCGCCCACGCGTGCAACGACACGGTCGTGCTCTCGAGTGAAGCGATCGCGCGTCGTGCTGCCGCGCTCCAATCGCTCCTTACGCAGCTCAAGACGGAGCTCTTGCCACTGGACGACGAGCATCCGGACGAAACGAACCAAAAGCAGTGGACGACGGGCGCCATTGTTGATGCGGCTGTCGCGGCGTTGGCAAAGAACGATGACGCCGCGCGGAGCAAAGTCGTGACGGTGCTCGAGAGCGAAGTCGTCGACGCGGCGACCGAGCTGGTTCTGAGCCGCGTGGGCCGCGACGACATCGCGCTGTTGACGCGCTGGGACGCGTTCCTCGGTACGCTGGTGCCCGTGGAGGCAAAGAACGAGCAGACCACGGTAGATGAGACCAAGGCAGACGAGGACCACGACGGCAGCGACGGCAGTGACGAGGAGGAGGCAGAAGAGGAGGACAAGGCGCCGATTCAGAACCATGAAGAGCCTGCGACGGAAGCTGCCGACGCTGGCGCTGCCGTCCTCCCGCCGCCCCGCCAACGCAAACGCCGCGGCGCCGTGAATGCAATTGCGCTCACCAAAGCGTTCGTGGCGGCGGCGATCGCGTTCCATCGCCAGTACGCGCAACGCGTCGTGCCAGTCGCCTCCGCCAGCGACCCAGCGCCAGCGGCCGTCGCAACGTGGACGAGCGAGATTGTGTCGATTGTCGACGCGACGATCGTGACGCCCGCCGACGAAGCCACGCGCCAGGCAGTCGCAACGCAGCTCCAGACCGCGTTCCGTCGGTCGCCCAACTGGAAAGAGTACGAAGTGCTGCTCTTTGGGAGCTCCGTGTCCAAGTTTGGCTCGAAATCGTCGGATCTCGACTTGTGTTTGCGGTCGACGACGGTCGATCCCGAGGACGCGACGGCCATCATGAGCGTGCGCGAACTAAAGCTCCGCATGCGCCGCACACAGCAGTCGCCGCCAATGACCGGCGACGGGTCGTCCACGCGCAATGACGACGCGCCGTATCTCCACGAGCTCCTCACCAAGTCGCGCAAGACGGTCGAAGGGCTCATTAACTCCGTCAACAAACAGCGACGCAAGACGGCGAACCGAAGCGACGGCAAAGTCAAGAAGCTCGAGCAAATGCTGAGCCACTGGCGAGCGCTCGTTGTGGCGCTCGCGTTCTTTTACGAAAAGGTCGCGGATGCCAAGACCACGAGTCCGAACCAGCACCGCGCGGCTGCCGACGCCGCAGCGGCGTACCATGCGGCCGTGCGCAAGCAGCAAAAGCAGCGCCAGCAAGCGATCTACGCGGCCGCCGCGTTCCTCGAGCGCCACGGCTGCGACATTGATCTCGTTGTGGCGCATGCGCGCGTGCCGGTCATTGGCTTTACGCACCGCGCGAGCGGATTCGAGTGTGACTTGTGCTTTGGGAACTACCACGCGTGCATTAACACGCAGCTCTTGCGGACGTACGCCGAGGTCGACAACCGCGCGCGGCTGCTCGGCATGGCGATCAAGCACTGGGCCAAGCGCCGCGGCCTCAACGACGCGTCGCTCGGGTACCTCAGCTCGTACAGCTTTATCCTCTTGGTGATCTACTTTTTGCAGCACAAGGTCGGGATCCTCCCCAACCTCCAAGACCCCGAGCTCTTGCGTGTCGCGAATGTCGCGCCAATGACGTTGAACGGCGTCGACGTGTCGTTCTGTGCCGATGTCCAACAGGCCAAACCGTTCCACAAGGTCGACAACGACGACGCGGTCGGTACGCTGCTGCTGTCGTTTTTCCAGTTTTACGTCGAGGAGTTTGATTTCAGCCAGCACGTCGTGAGCGTGCGCCATCCCAAGGACCCGATGCTGAAGCTCGCGCGCTGGGGCCACCACAAACTCAAGGCGTGGCGCGTGAGCATTGAAGACCCACTCGAAATGGACCGTGACCTTGGGAGCGTCCTCCAGTTTCGGTGCCAGCAGCGGATCCTCGAGGAAATGCACCGCGCGCTCACACTCCTGCGCGAAGGGCAGAGCTTTGAGGCGGTCGTGTGCGAAGCCGATCCCGACGCGGTCAAGAACGAAACAGCCAAGAAAACGGCCAAGAAGGACGCCAAGAAACAGGCCAAGAAGCAGGGTGGCAACAAGAGGGACGATCGAAAGAAACCCGAGGGCCAACGCAACGGGAATGGTGATCGCCAGGCCCGTGGCGGTCGTGGAAAGCGTGAGCAGGACGGACCCAAGAGCCATGGAGAAGAGACTGTGGACGGCAAGAAGCCGTCTACAGCCTCGAATCGACGCCAGCGTGACGACCGCGCACCCAAGCACGAGGTCTCGGGGCCGCCGCGGTCCCATGAGCAACCGGCTCGTGAGAAACGCAACCACGGCGGGGCCAAGAGCCACGGAGAGGAGAGCGCGGACGGCAAACGTCGCCACGAAGATGCTGGGACGCCGTCGGACCAGGCAAGCGGAGCACAGTTGAACGGCGAGCGGCCGCCACGTCGCGAGCGGCGTGAGCGAGGCCGGCACCAGCGTCCGCCCCAGCAGGAGAGAGGAGCACGAGACAAGGAAGCGAGTGCGTGAGGTTGGTGACGATGGGAGACCGTAGGTCGTTGGTCGCGTCGGTCTAACCCAATACAAAGACGGTGGTCGCATAGCAAATGGAAGGAACCTGCAGAGGAAACGAGCACCAGAACTCTGAACTCACTCAACTTCTTATGCTCACATGTCGCAGATTCATCACCCGTATCAGATGCCTAAGCATATGCACTTTACCGACGCAAGAGGACGACCGCCACTTCTGAACCCACGCGATGGCGTCCGTCGCGCCACCGCTGACAGCCGTCGGAGCCGACGAGAGCGACGTCCTGAGCCTCGCGACGCTCGCACTCGACGACAGCACGAAAGCCGAGACCGTCAACACCTTAACGGAGACCGTGGCCGACACGTCAGCGGAGACCGTCGTGGACTATGCGACGACGGCGTGGTACGTCGCGTGCGAGACCCAGTGGAAACTGGCCTTTGCGCTGCTCACGCGCGCGTACGATTCAAGCGACGTCGCGGCGCTCCAAGACCACGCGATCGCGCGTCGCGCGGTCTCGCTCCTCCGCCTGTCAGAGCGCCTGCAGGCAGAGACGACGACAAGCAAGTGGCCAACGAACGAGCTACTTGACGCAGTCGCTGCCGCGATCGCTGAATCCACGGCCGGCGTTGGCGTCGTCGCGAACCTCGCGTGCGACGTTGTGGTCAAGGCCACGATCCGCCGGAGTGGTGTTGATGCCTTGGCTCAGTGGGAGGCGTCGCTCGCGTCGCTCCTGTCCAGAGCAACACCGGCACTCAAGCGGGCTACGACGGTGGCCACGACCCACGTGGCCACGGCACGTGCGTTCCATCGCGAGTACGCGCTCGAGCGTCGCGGTTTGAGCCTGCGGCGACCAGTTGCTGTCGATGGTACGCCGTTCGTTCAGCAGCTCACGCACGAGATCCAGACATTGGGATACTGGACACTGACGAACGCTGGTGATGAAGCCATGCGGAAAGCGGTCGCGGCCGAGATCGAAGCGACATTGCGACGCGCACCGCAGTGGCGCAACTGCCAAGTCTTGTTGTTTGGGAGTTCGCTCAACAAGTTTGGCGACAAAGCGTCGGATCTCGACTTGAGTCTCCGCACCGTCGCATCGAGTCGGGTTACTTCACACTCCGACGGCAATTCAGCGGTGCGAGGGCTGTTGGGCGACGCACAGACCATGGCGACTCGGATCCGACGGCGCTAAACCAACGCCAAGCGCACTACCGACCGCGAGCGGGTCGCCTTGATCGCCGCGCACTGGGAAGCCTTTGTGAGCGTGCTTCAGAAGGCTCAAGGAGAAGCTTCACGACTGAGCAACCTTTGCCGCACACCAAAGCAGCGACTAAACCATCGTCCGAGGACGTCCGCGCCGCCGCCACTCTCTTGGGCGAGCACGGAAGCTACTACGTCACCAAGGTCTTGACGCACACGCGCATCCCGTTGGTCCGTTTCACGCACGTGACAAGCGGCTTTGGGTGCGACTTGACGTTTGGCAACGACGTTCCCTGCCTCAACACGCTCTTGCTCCGGACGTACGCCGAGTACGACGACCGCGCGCGGCTCTTGGGCATGGCAGTCAAGCACTGGGCGGCGCGACGCGGCCTCAACGACGCGTCCAGGGGGTACCTCAGTTCATACTGCTTCATCGTTTTGGTCATCCATTTCCTGCAGCACCGCGCCGGGATCCTCCCGAACCTCCAGCACCCCGACTTGTTGCGCCTTGCAAACGTCCCACAAGCGACGATCAACGGTGCCGACGTGGCGTTTTGCCAGGACGTACGCAAAGCCAGGGCCTTTCACACCCTCCAACTGCAGTCGCGGACGCTCCCAACGCTCGAGGGCTCGGTCGGCTCGCTCTTGCTGGCGTTCTTCACGTTTTACGTCTACGAGTTCAACGCTGAGAAACGCGTTGTGACGATCCGGAGCCCCGAGGGCATGGAACAGAAACACACCAAACGCGATGGTGGGCTAAAGTGGCGCCTGAGCATTCGCGACCCGTTCGAAGCGACCCGCGACTTGGGGAGCGTGCTCGAAAGACCGAGTCAAGAGCACATTTGGGCCGAGATGGCCCAAGCGCGCGAGCTGCTGCGCTGCGGCTATGGCTTCCAAGCGGTCGTGGGCGCGGCGTACTACACGTAGGAGGAACATAGAAGTGATGCAGGCGAAACTATCGGAGACCGTGGCGTTAGTCGCGTCTAAACGAGACCGAAAGACTATCGGGTCGACACCGGTCTTCTTCTTCATCTTTAGTCGCGTCTAAACGAGAACGAAAGATTATCGGATAGACACTGGTCTTCTTCTTCATCTGTAGTCGCGCGTAGAGCAAGAGATCAGGATCCACTCGGCGTTGTGGATTCAGACTGCGTGCTTTCGTAATCGTCTTTCGATGCACACGTCGCAGATTCGTTTGGCCAAGTTGATGTTTCGCTCGCACGATTCTGGAACAATCCAAGTCTCAAAATGTATTTAACGACATTGTTCGAAACTGTATAAAATACGTCTCGATACTTTAATCAAGATCATTCTCTTGATTTCAACCAATCTATGTTTAAAACGGTTTGGTTCATTTTTCGCTCGCTGTCACTATGTCGAGGATCTCGAATCGTGTCACCGCTGTGTGGTGTGGTCGGCGATCCTGCCACATCCGTTTTCGTTGCTTCACCGCCACACGACCGATCCGTCCACACCCCAGATTCATCATCATGGTGCGTCTATCTGCCGTCGGCGTCTAAAGCCACCGCCACTGACGCGTCTAAATGTCTATCTTCTGGCAACAGAGCTCGCTCCGCAAGTTGATTCCGTTCGGCAACCGCGTGCTTGTCCAGCGCTTTGAGGCTGTCGCCAAGGTGCGTCAAAGTCTAACTTCTCGTCTCGTCTATCCTAGTATGTCGCGACTAACTTTGTGCGATGGTTAGACCGCCAGCGGCATCTACCTCCCGGACGCCGACCAGCAGAAGCAGAACGAGGGTGAGGTCGTGGCCGTCGGCCCGGGCCTCCGCAACTCGAAGGGCGACCTCGTGCCGGTCCAGGCGGCCGTCGGCGACAAGGTTTTGCTCCCGGAGTACGGCGGCAGCCTCGTCAAGCTCGACGGCAAGGAGTTCCACCTCTTCCGCGACGACGACCTCCTCGGCAAGCTCGAATAGACGTCGAATGCCTCGGAGATTCGCTTAGACGCTGTGTCCAAAGCGAGTTTTTGTGCACAATACAGCCTCCCTATGTAAGTCGCCTGCGTTAGTCTCAACCTTTATTATGGTCCACTGCGTTAGACGTATGGTCTAAAGTCTAAAACCCAAAGCGGCGCGGCGTGCTGCGCAACGGCGTCTTAGCGTTCTTCATCGACGGGTCGCGGCGGCCGGGCGTCGCCATTGGCGTACTCCGCGTCTTCTTCGTCACGACGATCTCATCGTTAGACGCGGCGTTGGCCATCGTCATTTCTTCTTCCATGGACTTAACCTCGTGCTTCTCTTTCATGCGCTTGAGCAGCCGCGACTTGTACGACTCTTTGACGCTGAAAAACATCGGACCTAACTCAGCGAGCCACTCGCCTTCGACGGCCGTCGCGCACTGCATGTACTCTTTCGTCGTGTAAATGAGCTCGTGATAGACCACAAAGTCGGGCGTGTACCCCAAGCCAAAGAGCGCGGCGCTCGGGTGGAGGTTACACGGCATGCCCGTGAGCATATTCACGTACTCGCCAATGCCCTTGATCTGCGCCGAGTTGTAAAAGTACGCCGAGCAAATCGCCTTGCGCACAACGTCCCACGTCCCACCGCACGACACGAGGCGCACTTTTTGCTGCTTCATAATATCAACGAGCTGCTCACGCACTTCGCGCGCTTTCTTGAGGCCTTTGGCGTGGATAAAGTGGTCGGTGCACCACTGGCTCGAGTACTTGTTCATTTTCCACTGGTTGTAGACGTTTAAGAGCGTGAGGTGGTCGCTTTCGGGCACGAAGAACTTTTCGCGGCACGCGTCGCTCTCTTCTTCGCGGTCTTTTGGGCGGAAAAAGACGCTTGGGACCGACAGCATCGAGACGACAATGAGCACTTCAGCTGAACACCCGAGCTGCTCGCTAAACAAGAGCATCTTGGCCAGCGGCGGGTCTAGCGGAAACGTGACCATTTTCTTGCCAATGTCCGTGAGTTCGCCTGTATTGTCGAGCGCGCCGAGGACCCAGAGCTGGTACATCGAGTTGGTAATGTTGTCTTGCGGCGGCGGGTCCATAAAGTCGAACTCGAGGAGGTTCTTGACACCGAGTGACTTGAGCAAAAGCACAACTGAGCCGAGGTTCGTCCGTTGGATTTCGGGGATCTGGGCTTCGAGCATTTCGTGCACGTACTGGCGCTCAGTGTACAGGCGATAGCTGTAGCCCGGACCCGTTCGACCAGCGCGACCGGCACGCTGGTTGGCATTCTGCTGACTAATCGGATTGACCTGCAGCGCGTCCATGCCGATCTTGGGATTATACACTTTGACTTTGCAGTAGCCCGTGTCGATGACGTACTTGATACCGTCGACCGTCAGCGACGTCTCGGCAATATTGGTCGAGACAATGCACTTGCGCACGTCCGACGCGTCAAAGATTTTGGCCTGCAGATCCGCTGGCAATTGCGAGTACATGGGGAGCACCATGAGCGGCGGTGCACCGTCGATTTTGCCCATGCGCTCTGCGAGCACATAACACGTCGCTTCAATATCTTCTTGGCCTGTCATGAAAATGAGAATATCGCCGGGCGGATGAGACAAATGGATCTGGATCACTTGTTTCACGGCCGCATCGACATAGTCTTCAGACGGCGACTTGGCAAAGTACGTCTCGACGTGGAATGTTCGCCCAGGGATCGTAAACATTGGAACGCCACCGAAAAAGTTGGCAAACTTGTCGGCATCGAGCGTCGCCGACGTGACAATCAACTTGAAATCGCTCCGCCGCTGCACAACCTTGCGCAAAATACCAAAGAGTACGTCCGTGTTGAGCGCGCGTTCATGGGCTTCGTCCATGATCACGGCCGCGTACGAATCCAAATCGGCTTCTCGCAGCGACTCGCGGAGCAGCACACCTTCTGTCATGTACTTGACAACTGTCTTGTCCGACGTGAGATCTTCAAAACGAATTGCATAGCCGACTTCATCGCCCAGTGTCACGCCCATTTCTTCACTCACACGCGCAGCCACCGACATGGCGGCGACACGACGCGGCTGCGTGCACCCAATCATGCCGTAGTTGGCGTAGCCTTCTTCACGAAGGTACTGCGTGAGCTGCGTTGTCTTGCCCGACCCCGTTTCACCCACAATCACGACGATTTGGTTCTCGCGAATTACCTGGAGGAGTTCGTCTCGACACTGATAGATCGGCAGGAACCGGCGCTGCTCTTGGATCGTCCGCGTCTTGGCAAACTCACTCACAGCTTTGGATTTCTTCAAGTGCGTCGAAAACTGGTTGTCGGCCTTGTAGTTGACATCGTTCTCATCGTCTGGGTCGGGCTCGCCATCGCTCTGTTCGCCACCGGCTTCTTGGGCCTTGACACCAATGGCGTCGCCCATTTTCGAACCGCCCAACTCCCAAAACCGCTTGCGCATCTTGGACCGCTCGCGCTGCTCGCGCACTTGACGCAGTAGTTCGCTGCCTTTTCGAGCACACACCGCGAGATCCGACGTCGGGTCTTTGACGGTCGAGACCATTTCCGTCTGCGTCGTAAACGACACACGCCCGTCCAGGAACGGCGGCTTGGTACTGTGCACCATAATCTGCACGCGCGCATCGAGCTCGTCGTCAAACTCTGTCTCATGCCGCGTCTTGGCGACCACGCCGCTCGTGAGCAAGCGGTTGTTTTCCCACGCTTCTTGGTCGGCATTGAGCGCCGACGCGCGCGCTGACATGCCTTTGAGCTTGTTTTCACCGCGTGCGCGCGTCTTGGCCAGTCGTTCCTCGAGTTCTTTGAATTTCTCTTGGTTTCCTAAGAACACGTGCTCACTATGGGTTTCGTACCCGACGCCGTCGTCTTGGAGGTAAAACTCGCGGTCAAACTCTTCTTCCACTTCGTCGTCGTACGCTTTCTTGGGTCCGTCGCGTCGTCGCTGCTGCTGGCGCCAGCGCTTGTCGTCATCTGGATCTTCGTCGTCTACAGCGGCGTCGCGGCGGACCATGGGACTCGGCGTCGGGTCGTCCCAGTCGCGGCGGCTCCTCGTGGAGGAGGATGGCGGACGAGACGCAGTGCTCGGCGTCGCGACGCTGCGCAGTGGCTCTGGTGCGTCCCACTCGCTGTGGTCGAGCGTGCGTGAGTGAGGCGTGGAGGAGGAGGACGAGGAGGAGGAACGTTCGTGGCGCTTGGCTTCGGCGAGGCGGTCGAGGCCGAGGGAGGAGCGTCCGCCCGCGCGGTGCTGCGAGCGAAAGAGGTCGGAAGCAGAGGAGGAGGAGGAGGAGGAAGAGGAGCGTTTGTCATAGCGTCGGCCGTCTCGATCTCGTTCGCGGTCGTCGTCTCGTCGATCGCGGCGGCGACTACGACTGCGACTGCGACTCCGTCGGCGGTGCGGAGGACTGCGGCTGCGGCTCCGCCGTCGCTCGTGGCGACGAGAGGACGAAGAGGAGGAGGAGGAGGAGGGCGGAGGGGACGATGCCCTGTCTCTGCGCCGCGGCGTCTCGTGGGTGCGCTCGCGATCGTCGCGCTTCATGACATGAAGTCCGCCACTGCGCTCCATGGTGACGACGATCCCGACCAACGTTTGTTTCCTTTGGCGATGAATCGGAGAATAGTAATATCCGCTCTTATATCGTGCTCCATAATCTCTCTAAGAGGGATGTGGACAGAATTTACGGTAATTACCGCACTCTTACGGTATGTGAATCAGTTTTCTACCGTTCGCGCCATCGACATCATCATGGCCAACGCCACGCCGGTCGCGCCGTCTCCCGACCCCACTGGCCCGCCAGCGTCTATCTCCTCCTCTTCTTTAGACCCCTCCTCTTTAGACGCAGCGTCTATCCCCACGCGCGCGACGCGCGGGCGCCCGCGCATGCACGGCTCTGGCCGCAAAGAGAACCGGTCGCTCCGCACACCCGTGACGTACGCCCATAAACTCGCTGTGATCGACTTTTACGACAGCCACGACCGCGACATCAATGCGACGGTCCGAGAGTTCTATACGCATTTAGCACCCGCGGCCGTGGCCTCGCGCAAGCGACAGATTTACAAGTGGGTCAAAGAGCGTGAAGCCATTGAAGCCATGTGCTTTAAACAGTCGACGGCCGGGCACAGTCGGCGGCGGGAAAAAGGCACCGCAACGACGCTCGGCGTCCAAGGCGAGCAAGAGCTCGTGCTCTGGATCCAGGCTATGCAGCGCGCAGGTCCAGAGTCCGGAGTCACGGAAGTCTCGGCCCAGACCGTGCGGGCGAAAGCACTGGAAATTGCCACGCAGCACGGCGTGCCACCCGGGAGCTTCCAGGCGACGTGGTCGTGGCAGCAAGGGTTCCTCAAGCGCCACCAAGACTCGATCCAGCGGTTCTAACGAGGAGTAATAGTACGTGCGTCGTGATGGTTAGATGTTGCGTCTTTCAATTGGAGTTTAGAGACTCTGCCGACTATCCACGACGCGCACCAGTCTAAGGTCTGATGAGAGATGACTAACAAGCATGGCTGCAACGACTCTGAACCAAGACAACCAGAGATTTGAAGGCATGAAAGCGACTATATTTCGATAGGCTAAATACTCCTACAAGCAATAATGGGTATGTTGCGCAACGGCGTCGTTTGTCCGTAGATCCCAAGTGCGTTGAACGCCCCGAATGAGGCTTTCCGAACACCGAGCACCGTCGCGCGCGTTCGTCTTGGCAACTAGAGAAGAAGCAATGTGATTGAAGGCAAAGCACAGTCTTCTGAAGAATTGTTGCCGACTCAAAAGTCCAAGTCGAAACACGCAGAGATGTAGAACGCGGAAATGTGTCAGGGTTAAAAAGCTCATAGAGATCTTTCAACACGTAAACCTTCAGAGTTGGATTGTCTTGAAGTTCATCATTACAATCCCGCGTTCGCAACATGCACGACACAAAGAGAGTCAGGGCAAGGATGACTTGGATGATGCTCTCTACACGCGAATGGATGGATCCATTCAGAAAGATTCCCACTTCATTCCATTCATCACCCTCTCTTTCGACACACACAACTCGACATTCGCATGAGAATCAGATAGGAGCGAAAGACTTTGATGGTATAGTTGTCAACAGTGGCTTTGGGACCGTCAGTTGAACTATGCAATTGTGGATCATCACCTTCTCATGACCAAATAGACCAAGCTCAGTTGGAAGGCAGCAGAAAGTGGTTCTGTTTTCACAGGCAAGAGAGCCTCAAACAAAAGACACAAATTCCTTTCTTTCATCAACGCTTTGGGTGTATACAAACATACAGGGAGAGGGATTCAGGCAGTATGAATACAAAGCAGTCCACACGAGCAAAGAGCTTCTCGGAAGGTGTCCTAAGTTGTCTTTGTCATCAAGATCCCTTCCCGCACACACACACACCCACACATATATAGACACACACGCACGTACAGAGTGGAGACTTGTCGTATCGATCAAACCATCACCAACGCCCTGGCAAGAACGTCGGGTCTTTCGGTTGTAATCAGCGTCGATCTTCTGGGGAAAGAAGTTGTTCCTATCATCTCGATACGGTCGATATAGAGGCATTCACGGCGGACAGACACACACACGCGCTTGTGGCTGCGGCGGTCCGTTCGAAACTGAGAGGAGAGGAGAGGAGCGGAGCGGCGAGCAAAGCGGAGCGGACTGTGGGGACTGTTGGTCGCCGAGCCAACAGGCACGCTCAAGCCAACGGCGGCCAGTGGTTCCAGCGAGTGTTCTGGAAGACATACTTTTTTCTGTCTGTCACAGTACGCTTAATCTGTGACGCGCGCACGGAGCATTACTAATGGCAACTCGACCCGGGTCAGTCAAACCCGTCAATATTTTCGGCCTGTTCAAAACTTGGTCAAGCGTGGTACTGAGTGTGGTATGTCTAAACCCGACCCGTATTTCGTTAGATACCTTTGCGGCGGATTTTAGACGCCTGAAGTGCTGACTTCCCGTGTGGTGGAGCCATGCAGCCATCATCGCTCCTCTGGGCGGTGGCGGCGTCCGCTGTGAGCGCGGCCTCCGCTCCGCCGTCCTCCTCCTCCTCTTCCGCCGCTCCGCTGTCCTCCCCTACGCCCACCAGCGTCCCCGCGACCGCGCACGGCTTCGACGCGCTCTCATCCATCTACCGCGCCGCGATCCTCGCGACCGTTGCTGCCTTTATCCTCCTCAGCGTCCTCTCTGGCCGCGAGCTCTGGCTCCTCCGCTACGGCCGCTCGTCCTCTGCGTCGTCCTCTCCGGTCGCCACGTCCACGTCCGCGAGCGCGTCGGCGTCGGCCCTCCAAGCCAAGCAGCATGGCAGTTATACGACGCCCAAGCACCATTCGTACGGTGGCATTGCGACGCCGCTGTCGACAACCGCTGGCGCGACCACGCTCCCCTCCTCCGCTCCCTCCTCTTCGTTTCGCGGCGGAGGGGACCTCTCGACCGGCGCCGAGATGCGCCAGCGCCTCTTTGTGCTCCTCTTTGCGGCCGCGAGCGTCCGCGCCGTCGCGCTCATTGTCGAAATCTGTACGCTCCACTTGGCCACGACCATCCCCAATTCGTCGCTCTACGCCCGTCTCCGCAGCCTCTTTCTCTGGCTCCCGTCGCTCCTCTTTGTCTCGACCTATGGCCTCGTGCTCCTCTTTTGGGCCCAACTGTGCTACGCGTGCTGGGGCAAATTCCACCCGTGGCCCCGTCGCCTCTTCTTTGCCTTTAACGTGCTCCTCTATCTCGTCGCGCTCATTGTAGTCGTCGCAACGCCGACCGCCGGCGCGTTTAGTCGCGCCTGTGACCTCGCGCTCGGTGGCGTCTATGCCCTCGGACTCGTCACGTTGGTCTACTACAGCGCCCGCCTCATCCAGTTTTTCCGGACGCACGGACCGGACGAAGAGTTCTTCTTTGATCTCCCTCGCGCCGCTACGTCGCCACCGCGCGCGTCGCCTCGGCAGATTGTCTTGCGAAGGGTGCGTCTAAACACGACCTCTCTCTTGGTGGATCACAGAGACCTAACGTTGTCTTGCTCTGTAGATTACGATCGTGTGCGTGCTCCTGACCGTGCTGTTTACGGCCAAAGCCGCGTACCTCTTTGGCCTCAGCACCGGCGTCACGCGGGGCCACAGCCCCATGACCGTCGAGTTTACGGTCTATCTCCTGACCGAGTTTTTCCCGTGCGCGCTGCTGCTCATGGTGACGCGGAAAAAGGCCGTGCCGCCGCCGCCGCCAGAGACGACCACAACCGCGGCGCCATCGCTCACGCCCGGCGGTATCCCGCCAGTCTATGGCCTCCGCGGTCGCAACAACAGTGGCTACTACGACGACAACCAGAGCGTGGGCTCGGGCTCGCTCACGGGCTACCAGTTTCAGGTACGTTTGGCTCGAAGAAGGGATAGACGCTGGTGTCTAACGGATGGTCTATAGTCTGTCCAGCGCACGTACGGCGCGACGCTCACGAACGCCGTGCGCTCGACGCCGACGATGGCAGCCGGCGGCGCGTACCAAGGGACCGAGAATGGCGCGTCTAACCCTTCATACGTCTAACAAGTATTACTTTATACCTCCTTGTCTCTAAATGGCACCACCGAGTACACTAGGACTGGAACGTCTTGTGGAGCTCGTGGTCGACTTCTTCGAGCGTAAACGTGTGGTCGTGGTCGGCGTCGCCCGATGGGCCTCCAAGGATCTCGTCGACTTCTTGCGCCACGTCCGAGACCGAAATGTTTTCATAGTCGCCAAAGTCCGAGTCTAACAGACTCTTGCGCGATCTTGCGCTCGATCCGCTTCCTGTACGCGACTGCTGCAGCGCGTGGTCAAAGTCAAAGTCGTCTCCGTTGTTCAGTCCATTTTCAGTCGGAGGTGGCGCCGGCGTTGAATCAAGCATCTTGTCAAATTCGTCGTCGTCCAACGACCCGTGGACCACAACTTCCTCGCCCTTCAGCGTCACTACCGTTGACCCCGTTCGACTCACTTCACCAGCTGCGAGAGACTGTCCTGGTAAACGGATAGGAAGGGCAGTAGGTCCGCTCGACACGACAGTGGAGCCGTCGCTCGTCACTGTGACTGACGTCGTCGTCGTAGTCACGATCGCAGTTTTAGTCGTCGATTCCAACGTTGTCTCCAGCGTCGACTCTGATGTCACCGCTTCAAACGAACCGAAACCACCAGCTCCACCGACCTCGAACGACGCGTTGCGAGAACCATGCGCTGAACCAGGCGCCGATGCCGACCCTGTCGTCGTCTCCACCGTCGTCGTCGTCACAGTCTCCTCAAAAGCACCGAAGCCGCCAGCACCGCCAACCTCGAACGACGCATTCCGAGATCCAGTCGAACCTGGTGCACTCTCATCCGATGGAGCTACCGCCTCAAACGAACCGAAACCACCAGCTCCACCGACCTCGAACGACGCGTTGCGAGAACCATGCGCTGAACCAGGCGCCGATGCCGACCCTGTCGTCGTCTCCACCGTCGTCGTCGTCACAGT